>CM038678.1:84547857-84772476 GCA_021605205.1 Aegilops longissima | reverse complement strand
AAAATCCCACCGAGTGGTGAGCAACCTCCCACTGGGGCTTAGCTGCAGTCCAAGACTCGCCTAAGTTTAAAAAATCCCACCGAGTGGTGGGGAACCTCCCACTGGGGCTTAACTGCAGTCCAAGACTCACCTAAGTTTGAAAAATCCCACCGAGTGGTGGGCAACCTCCCACTCGGGGGCTTACTGCAGTCCAAGACTCGCCTAAGTGTGAAAATCCCACCGAGTGGTGAGCAACCTCCCACTCGGGGGCTTAGCTGCAGTCCAGTACTCGCCTAAGTGTGAAAAATCCTACCGAGTGGTGAGCAACCCTCCCACTCGGGGGCTTAGCTGCAGTCCAGTACTCTCCTAAGTTTAAAAAAAATCATAACGAGTGGTGAGCAACCCTCCCACTCGTGGGCTTAACTGCAGTCCATTACTCACCTAAGTTTAAAAAAATCCTACCGAGTGATGAGCAACCCTGCCACTCGGGGGCATAGCTGCAGTCCATTACTCGCCTAAGTTTAAAAATCCCACCGAGTGGTGAGCAATCCTCCCACTGGGGCTTAGCTGCAGCCCAAGACTTGCCTAAGTTTTAAAATCCCACCGAGTGGTGGGCAACCTCCCACTGGGGCTTAGCTGCAGTCCAAGACTCGCCTAAGTGTGAAAAATCCCACCGAGTGGTGAGCAACCTCCCACTCGTGGGCTTAGCTGCAGTCCACTACTCGCCTAAGTGTGAAAATCCCACCGAGTGGTGAGCAACCTCCCACTCGGGGCTTAGCTGCAGTCCAAGACTCGCCTAAGTTTAAAAAAATCCCACCGAGTGGTGAGCAACCTCCCACTGGGTGCTTAGTGAGTCGAGTACTCGCCTAGCTTTAAAAAAATCCCACCGAGTGGTGAGCAACCCTCCCACTTGGGGGCTTAGCTGCAGTCCAGTACTCTCCTATGTTTTAAAAAAAATACTATCGAGTGGTGAGCAACCCTCCCACTCGGGTGCTTAGCTGTAGTCCAGTACTCGCCTAAGTTTAAAACATCGTACCGAGTGGTGACCAAGCCTCTCACTCGGGGGCTTAGCTGTAGTCCAGTACTCGCCTAAGTGTGAAAAATCCTACAGAGTGGTAAGCAACCCTCCCACTCGGGGGCTTAGCTGCACTCCAGTACTCGCCTAAGTTTAAAAAAAATCCTACCGAGTGGTGAGCAACCCTCCCACTCGGGGGCCTAGCTGCAGTATAGTACTCGCCTAAGTGTGAAAAATCCTACCGTGTGGTGCGCAACCCTCCCACTCGGGGGCTTAGCTGCAGTCCAGGACTCGCCTAAGTTTAAAAAATCCCACCAGTGGTGAGCAACCTCCCACTCGGGGCTTAGCTGCAGTCTAGTACTCGCCTAAGTTTAAAAATCCCACCGAGTGGTGGGCAACCTCCCACTCGGGAGCTTAACTGCAGTCCAAGACTCGCCTAAGTTTCAAAATCCCACCGAGTGGTGGGCAACCTCCCACTCGGGGCTTAGTTGCAGTCCAAGACTCGCCTATGTGTGAAAAATCCCACCGAGTGGTGAGCAACCTCCCACTGGGGCTTAGCTGCAGTCCAAGCTCGCCTAAGTTTAAAAAATCCCACCGAGTGGTGAGCAACCCGCCCACTCGGGGGCTTAGCTGCAGTCCAGAACTCGCCTAAGTTTAAAAAAATCCTACCGAGTGGTGAGCAACCCTCCCACTCGGGGGCTTAGCTGCAGTCCATTACTCGCCTAAGTTTTTTAAAAAATCCTATCGAGTGGTGGGCAACCCTCACACTCGGGGGCTTAGCTGCAGTCCAGTACTCGCCTAAGTGTGAAAAATCCTACCGAGTGGTGAGCAATCCTCCCACTCGGGGGCTTAGCTGTAGTCCCGTACTTGCCTAAGTTTAAAAAATCCTACCGAGTGGTGAGCAACCCTCCCACTCGGGGGCTTAGCTGCAGTCCAGTACTCGCCTAGCTTTTAAAAAAATCCTACCGAGTGGTGAGCAACCCTGCCACTCGGGGGCTTAGCTGCAGTCCAATACTCGCCTAAGTTTTTTAAAAAATCCTATCGAGTGGTGGGCAACCCTCACACTCGGGGGCTTAGCTGCAGTCCAGTACTCGCCTAAGTGTGAAAAATCCTACAGAGTGGTGAGCAACCCTCCCACTTGAGGGCTTAGCTGCAGTCCAGTACTTGCCTAAGTTTAAAAATCCTACCGAGTGGTGGGGAACCCTCCCACTGGGGCTTCTTCTGCAGTCCAAGACTACTAAGTTTGAAAAATCCTACCGAGTGGTGGGCAACCCTCCCACTCGGGGGCTTACTGCAGTCCATTACTCGCCTAAGTGTGAAAAATCCTACCGAGTGGTGAGTAACCCTACCACTCGGGGGCTTAGCTGCAGTCCAGTACTCGCCTAAGTTTAAAAATCCCACCGAGTGGTGGGCAACCTCACACTGGGGCTTAGCTGCAGTCCAAGACTCGCCTAAGTGTGAAAAATTCACCGAGTGGTGAGCAACCTCCAACTCGGGGCTTAGCTGCAGTCCAAGACTACTAAGTTTAAAAATCCCACCGAGTGGTGGGGAACCTCCCACTGGGGCTTAACTGCAGTCCAAGACTCGCCTAAGTTTGAAAAATCGCACCGAGTGGTGGGCAACCTCCCACTCGGGAGCTTATCTGCAGTCCAAGACTCGCCTAAGTGTGAAAATCCCACCGAGTGGTGAGCAACCTCCCACTCGGGGCTTAGCTTCTGATCCAAGACTCGCCTAAGTGTGAAAAATCCCACCGAGCGGCGAGAAACCTCCCACTGGGGCTTAGCTGCAGTCCAGTACTCTCCTAAGTTTTAAAAAAATCCTACCGAGTGGTGAGCAACCCTCCCACTCGGGGGCTTAGCTGCAGTCCAGTACTCGCCTAAGTTTAGAAAAAAAATCCTACCGAGTGGTGAGCAACCCTCCCACTCGGGTGCTTAGTTGTAGTCGAGTACTCGCCTAGCTTTAAAAAAAAATCCTACCGAGTGGTGAGCAACCCTCCCACTTGGGGGCTTAGCTGCAGTCCAGTACTCTCCTATGTTTTAAAAAAAATACTATCGAGTGGTGAGCAACCCTCCCACTCGGGTGCTTAGCTGTAGTCCAGTACTCGCCTAAGTTTAAAACATCGTACCGAGTGGTGACCAAGCCTCTCACTCGGGGGCTTAGCTGTAGTCCAGTACTCGCCTAAGTGTGAAAAATCCTACAGAGTGGTAAGCAACCCTCCCACTCGGGGGCTTAGCTGCACTCCAAGACGCCTAAGTTTAAAAAAATCCTACCGAGTGGTGAGCAACCCTCCCACTCGGGGGCTTAGCTGCAGTATAGTACTCGCCTAAGTGTGAAAAATCCTACCGTGTGGTGCGCAACCCTCCCACTCGGGGGCTTAGCTGCAGTCCAGTACTCGCCTAAGTTTAAAAAAAATCCTACCGAGTGGTGAGCAACCCTCCCACTCGGGGGCTTAGCTGCAGTCTAGTACTCGCCTAAGTTTAAAAAATCCTACCGAGTGGTGGGCAACCCTCCCACTCAGGAGCTTAACTGCAGTCTAGTACTCGCCTAAGTTTCAAAAATCCTACCGAGTGGTGGGCAACCCTCCCACTCGGGGCTTAGTTGCAGTCCAGTACTCGCCTATGTGTGAAAAATCCTACCGAGTGGTGAGCAACCCTCCCACTCAGGGGCTTAGCTGCAGTCCAGTACTCGCCTAAGTTTAAAAAAATCCTACCGAGTGGTGAGCAACCCGCCCACTCGGGGGCTTAGCTGCAGTCCAGAACTCGCCTAAGTTTAAAAAAATCCTACCGAGTGGTGAGCAACCCTCCCACTCGGGGGCTTAGCTGCAGTCCATTACTCGCCTAAGTTTTTTAAAAAATCCTATCGAGTGGTGGGCAACCCTCACACTCGGGGGCTTAGCTGCAGTCCAAGACTCGCCTAAGTGTGAAAATCCCACCGAGTGGTGAGCAATCCTCCCACTCGGGGCTTAGCTGAGTCCCAGACTTGCCTAAGTTTAAAAATCCCACCGAGTGGTGAGCAACCTCCCACTCGGGGCTTAGCTGCAGTCCAAGACTCGCCTAGCTTTTAAAAAAATCCTACCGAGTGGTGAGCAACCCTGCCACTCGGGGGCTTAGCTGCAGTCCAATACTCGCCTAAGTTTTTTAAAAAATCCTATCGAGTGGGGGCAACCCTCACACTCGGGGGCTTAGCTGCAGTCCAGTACTCGCCTAAGTGTGAAAAATCCTACAGAGTGGTGAGCAACCCTCCCACTCGAGGGCTTAGCTGCAGTCCAGTACTTGCCTAAGTTAAAAAAATCCTACCGAGTGGTGGGGAACCCTCCCACTCGGGGGCTTAACTGCAGTCCAACTACGCCTAAGTTTGAAAAATCCCACCGAGTGGTGGGCAACCTCCCACTGGGGCTACTGCAGTCCATTACTCGCCTAAGTGTGAATCCCACCGAGTGGTGAGTAACCCTACCACTCGGGGCTTAGCTGCAGTCCAAGACTCGCCTAAGTTTAAAAATCCCACCGAGTGGTGGGCAACCTCACACTGGGGCTTAGCTGCAGTCCAAGACTCGCCTAAGTGTGAAAAATTCACCGAGTGGTGAGCAACCTCCAACTCGGGGCTTAGCTGCAGTCCAAGACTCGCCTAAGTTTAAAAAATCCTACCGAGTGGTGGGGAACCCTCCCACTCGGGGGCTTAACTGCAGTCCAGTACTCGCCTAAGTTTGAAAAATCGTACCGAGTGGTGGGCAACCCTCCCACTCGGGAGCTTACTGCAGTCCAGTACTCGCCTAAGTGTGAAAAATCCTACCGAGTGGTGAGCAACCCTCCCACTCGGGGGCTTAGCTACAGTCCAGTACTCGCCTAAGTGTGAAAAATCCTACCGAGCGGCGAGAAACCCTCCCACTCGGGGGCTTAGCTGCAGTCCAGTACTCTCCTAAGTTTTAAAAAAATCCTACCGAGTGGTGAGCAACCCTCCCACTCGTGGGCTTAACTGCAGTCCATTACTCACCTAAGTTTAAAAAAATCCTACCGAGTGGTGAGCAACCCTGCCACTCGGGGGCATAGCTGCAGTCCATTACTCGCCTAAGTTTAAAAAATCCTACCGAGTGGTGAGCAATCCTCCCACTCGGGGGCTTAGCTGCAGCCCAGTACTTGCCTAAGTTTAAAAATCCTACCGAGTGGTGGGCAACCCTCCCACTCGGGGGCTTAGCTGCAGTCCAGTACTCGCCTAAGTGTGAAAAATCCTACCGAGTGGTGAGCAACCCTCCCACTCGTGGGCTTAGCTGCAGTCCACTACTCGCCTAAGTGTGAAAAATACTACCGAGTGGTGAGCAACCCTCCCACTCGGGGGCTTAGCTGCAGTCCAGTACTCGCCTAAGTTTAGAAAAAAAATCCCACCGAGTGGTGAGCAACCTCCCACTGGGGCTTAGCTGCAGTCCAAGACTCGCCTAAGTGTGAAAAATCCCACCGAGTGGTGAGCAACCTCCAACTCGGGGCTTAGCTGCAGTCCAAGACTCGCCTAAGTTTAAAAATCCCACCGAGTGGTGGGCAACCTCCCACTCGGGGCTTAACTGCAGTCCAAGCTCGCCTAAGTTTGAAAAATCCCACCGAGTGGTGGGCAACCTCCCACTGGAGCCACTGCAGTCCAAGACTCGCCTAAGTGTGAAAAATCCCACCGAGTGGTGAGCAACCTCCCACTGGGGCTTAGCTGCAGTCCAAGACTCGGCTAAGTGTGAAAAATCCCACCGAGTGGTGAGAAACCTCCCACTCGGGGCTTAGCTGCAGTCCAAGACTCTCCTAAGTTTTAAAAATCCCACCGAGTGGTGAGCAACCTCCCACCCCGGGCTTAACTGCAGTCCATTACTCACCTAAGTTTAAAAAAATCCTACCGAGTGGTGAGCAATCCTCCCACTCGGGGGCTTAGCTGCAGCCCAGTACTTGCCTAAGTTTAAAAAATCCTACCGAGTGGTGGGCAACCTCCCACTGGGGCTTAGCTGCAGTCCAAGACGCCTAAGTGTGAAAAATCCCACCGAGTGGTGAGCAACCTCCCACTGTGGGCTTAGCTGCAGTCCACTACTCGCCTAAGTGTGAAAAATCCTACCGAGTGGTGAGAAACCCTCCCACTCGGGGGCTTAGCTGCAGTCCAGTACTCGCCTAAGTTTAGAAAAAAATCCCACCGAGTGGTGAGCAACCATCCCACTGGGGCTTAGCTGCAGTCCAAGACTCGCCTAAGTGTGAAAAATCCCACCGAGTGGTGAGCAACCTCCAACTCGGGGCTTAGCTGCAGTCCAAGACTCGCCTAAGTTTAAAAATCCCACCGAGTGGTGGGCAACCTCCCACGGGGCTTACTGCAGTCCATTACTCGCCTAAGTGTGAAAAATCCCACCGAGTGGTGAGCAATCCCACCACTCGGGAGCTTAGCTGCAGTCCAAGACTACGCCTAAGTTTAAAAATCCCACCGAGTGGTGGGCAACCTCACACTGGGGCTTAGCTGCAGTCCAAGACTCGCCTAAGTGTAAAAATTCACCGAGTGGTGAGCAACCTCCAACTCGGGGCTTAGCTGCAGTCCAAGACTCGCCTAAGTTTAAAAATCCCACCGAGTGGTGGGGAACCTCCCACTGGGGCTTAACTGCAGTCCAAGACGCCTAAGTTTGAAAAATCCCACCGAGTGGTGGGCAACCTCCCACTCGGGAGCCACTGCAGTCCAAGACTCGCCTAAGTGTGAAAAATCCTAGCGAGTGGTGAGCAACCTCCCACTCGGGGCTTAGCTGATCCAAGACTCGCCTAAGTGTGAAAAATCCTACCGAGTGGTGAGAAACCCTCCCACTCGGGGGCTTAGCTGCAGTCCAGTACTCTCCTAAGTTTTAAAAAAATCCTACCGAGTGGTGAGCAACCCTCCCACTCGTGGGCTTAACTGCAGTCCATTACTCACCTAAGTTTAAAAAAATCCTACCGAGTGGTGAGCAACCCTGCCACTCGGGGGCATAGCTGCAGTCCATTACTCGCCTAAGTTTAAAAAATCCTACCGAGTGGTGAGCAATCCTCCCACTCGGGGGCTTAGCTGCAGCCCAGTACTTGCCTAAGTTTAAAAAATCCTACCGAGTGGTGGGCAACCCTCCCACTCGGGGGCTTAGCTGCAGTCCAGTACTCGCCAAAGTGTGAAAAATCCTACCGAGTGGTGAGCAACCCTCCCAATCGTGGGCTTAGCTGCAGTCCACTACTCGCCTAAGTGTGAAAAATCCTACCGAGTGGTGAGCAACCCTCCCACTCGGGGGCTTAGCTGCAGTCCAGTACTCGCCTAAGTTTAGAAAAAAAATCCTACCGAGTGGTGAGAAACCCTCCCACTTGGGGGCTTAGCTGCAGTCCAGTACTCTCCTAAGTTTTAAAAAAATCCTACCGAGTGGTGAGCAACCCTCCCACTCCTGGGCTTAACTGCAGTCCATTACTCACCTAAGTTTAAAAAAATCCTACCGAGTGGTGAGCAATCCTCCCACTCGGGGGCTTAGCTGCAGCCCAGTACTTGCCTAAGTTTAAAAAATCCTACCGAGTGGTGGGCAACCCTCCCACTCGGGGGCTTAGCTGCAGTCCAGTACTCGCCTAAGTGTGAAAAATCCTACCGAGTGGTGAGCAACCCTCCCACTCGTGGGCTTAGCTGCAGTCCACTACTCGCCTAAGTGTGAAAAATCCTACCGAGTGGTGAGCAACCCTCCCACTCGGGGGCTTAGCTGCAGTCCAGTACTCGCCTAAGTTTAGAAAAATCCTACCGAGTGGTGAGCAACCATCCCACTCGGGGCTTAGCTGCAGTCCAAGACTCGCCTAAGTGTGAAAAATCCTACCGAGTGGTGAGCAACCCTCCAACTCGGGGGCTTAGCTGCAGTCCAGTACTCGCCTAAGTTTAAAAAATCCTACCGAGTGGTGGGCAACCCTCCCACTCGGGGGCTTACTGCAGTCCATTACTCGCCTAAGTGTGAAAAATCCTACCGAGTGGTGAGCAACCCTACCACTCGGGGGCTTAGCTGCAGTCCAGTACTCGCCTAAGTTTAAAAAATCCTACCGAGTGGTGGGCCACCCTCACACTCGGGGGCTTAGCTGCAGTCCAGTACTCGCCTAAGTGTAAAAAATTCTACCGAGTGGTGAGCAACCCTCCAACTCGGGGGCTTAGCTGCAGTCCAGTACTCGCCTAAGTTTAAAAAATCCTACCAAGTGGTGGGGAACCCTCCCACTCGGGGGCTTAACTGCAGTCCAGTACTCGCCTAAGTTTGAAAAATCCTACCGAGTGGTGGGCAACCCTCCCACTCGGGAGCTTACTGCAGTCCAGTACTCGCCTAAGTGTGAAAAATCCTAGCGAGTGGTGAGCAACCCTCCCACTCGGGGGCTTAGCTACAGTCCAGTACTCGCCTAAGTGTGAAAAATCCTACCGAGTGGTGAGAAACCCTCCCACTCGGGGGCTTAGCTGCAGTCCAGTACTCTCCTAAGTTTTAAAAAAATCCTACCGGGTGATGAGCAACCCTCCCACTCGTGGGCTTAACTGCAGTCCATTACTCACCTAAGTTTAAAAAAATCCTACCGAGTGGTGAGCAACCCTGCCACTCGGGGGCATAGCTGCAGTCCATTACTCGCCTAAGTTTAAAAAATCCTACCGAGTGGTGAGCAATCCTCCCACTCGGGGGCTTAGCTGCAGCCCAGTACTTGCCTAAGTTTAAAAAATCCTACCGAGTGGTGGGCAACCCTCCCACTCGGGGGCTTAGCTGCAGTCCAGTACTCGCCTAAGTGTGAAAAATCCTACCGAGTGGTGAGCAACCCTCCCAATCGTGGGCTTAGCTGCAGTCCACTACTCGCCTAAGCGTGAAAAATCCTACCGAGTGGTGAGCAACCCTCCCACTCGGGGGCTTTGCTGCAGTCCAGTACTCGCCTAAGTTTAGAAAAAAAATCCTACCGAGTGGTGAGCAACCCTCCCACTCGGGGGCTTAGCTGCAGTCCAGTAATCGCCTAAGTGTGAAAAATCCCACCGAGTGGTGAGCAACCTCCAACTCGGGGCTTAGCTGCAGTCCAAGACTACGCCTAAGTTTAAAAATCCCACCGAGTGGTGGGCAACCTCCCACTCGGGGCTTAACTGCAGTCCAAGACTAGCCTAAGTTTGAAAAATCCCACCGAGTGGTGGGCAACCTCCCACTCGGGAGCCACTGCAGTCCAAGACTCGCCTAAGTGTGAAAAATCCCACCGAGTGGTGAGCAACCTCCCACTCGGGGCTTAGCTGCAGTCCAAGACTCGCCTAAGTGTGAAAAATCCCACCGAGTGGTGAAACCCTCCCACTCGGGGCTTAGCTGCAGTCCAAGACTCTCCTAAGTTTTAAAAAAATCCTACCGAGTGGTGAGCAACCCTCCCACTCGTGGGCTTAACTGCAGTCCATTACTCACCTAAGTTTAAAAAAATCCTACCGAGTGGTGAGCAACCCTGCCACTCGGGGGCATAGCTGCAGTCCATTACTCGCCTAAGTTTAAAAAATCCTACCGAGTGGTGAGCAATCCTCCCACTCGGGGGCTTAGCTGCAGCCCAGTACTTGCCTAAGTTTAAAAAATCCTACCGAGTGGTGGGCAACCCTCCCACTCGGGGGCTTAGCTGCAGTCCAGTACTCGCCTAAGTGTGAAAAATCCTACCGAGTGGTGAGCAACCCTCCCACTCGTGGGCTTAGCTGCAGTCCACTACTCGCCTAAGTGTGAAAAATCCTACCGAGTGGTGAGCAACCCTCCCACTCGGGGGCTCAGCTGCAGTCCAGTACTCGCCTAAGTTTAGAAAAAAAATCCTACCGAGTGGTGAGCAACCCTCCCACTCGGGGGCTTAGCTGCAGTCCAGTACTCGCCTAAATGTGAAAAATCCTACCGAGTGGTGAGCAACCCTCCCACTCGGGGAGCTTAGCTGCAGTCCAGTACTCGCCTAAGTTTAGAAAAAAAATCCTACCAAGTGGTGAGCAACCCTCCCACTCGGGAGCTTAGCTGCAGTCCAGTACTCGCCTAGCTTTTAAAAAATCCTATCGAGTGGTGAGCAACCCTCCCACTCGGGTGCTTAGCTGCAGTCCAGTACTCGCCTAAGTTTAAAAAATCCTACCGAGTGGTGAGGAAGCCTCTCACTCGGGGGCTTAGCTGCAGTCCAGTACTCGCCTAAGTGTGAAAAATCCTACAGAGTGGTGAGCAACCCTCCCACTCGAGGGCTTAGCTGCAGTCCAAGACTCGCCAAGTGTGAAAAATCCCACAGAGTGGTGAGCAACCTCCCACTCGAAAGTGCTTAGTTGCACTCTAGTACTCGCCTAAGTTTAAAAAAATCCCACCGAGTGTTGAGCAGCCCTCCCACACGGGGCTTAGCTGCAGTCCAAGACTCGCCTAAGTTTAAAAATCCCACCGAGTGGTGAGCAACCTCCCACTGGGGCTTAGCTGCAGTCCAAGACTCGCCTAAGTTTAAAAATCCCACCGAGTGGTGGGCAACCCTCACACTGGGGCTTAGCTGCAGTCCAAGACTCGCCTAAGTTGAAAAATTCCACCGAGAGGTGAGCAACCTCCAACTCGGGGCTTAGCTGCAGTCCAAGACGCCTAAGTTTAAAAATCCCACCGAGTGGTGAGCAAGCCTCCCACTGGGGCTTAGCTGCAGTCCAAGACTCGCCTAAGTTTAAAAAATCCCACCGAGTGGTGAGCAACCTCCCACCCGGGCTTAGCTGCAGTCCATTACTCGCCTAAGTTTAAAAAATCCTACCGAGTGGTGAGCAATCCTCCCACTCGGGGGCTTAGCTGCAGTCCATTACTCGCCTAAGTTTAAAAAATCCTACCGAGTGGTGAGCAACCCTCCCACTCGTGGGCTTAGCTGCAGTCCATTACTCGCCTAAGTAAAAAAAATCCTACCGAGTGGTGAGCAACCCTCCCACTCGGGAGCTTAGCTGCAGTCCAGTACTCGCCTAAGTTTAAAAAAAATCCTACCGAGTGGTGAGCAACCCTCCCACTCGGGGGCTTAGCTCCAGTCTAGTACTCGCCTAAGTTTAACAAATCCTACCGAGTGGTGGGCAACCCTCCCACTCAGGAGCTTAATTGCAGTCTAGTACTCGCCTAAGTTTGAAAAATCCTACCGAGTGGTGGGCAACCCTCCCACTCGGGGCTTAGCTGCAGTCTAGTACTCGCCTATGTGTGAAAAATCCTACCGAGTGGTGAGCAACCCTCCCACTCGGGGGCTTAGCTGCAGTCCAGTACTCGCCTAAGTTAAAAAAAATCCAACCGAGTGGTGAGCAACCCTCCCACTCGGGGGCTAGCTGCAGTCCAGTACTCGCCTAAGTTTCAAAAAAATCCTACCGAGTGGTGAGCAACCCTCCCACTCGGGGGCTTAGGTGCAGTCCATTACTCGCCTAAGTTTAAAAAATCCTACCGAGTGGTGAGCAATCCTCCCACTCGGGGGCTTAGCTGCAGTCCCGTACTTGCCTAAGTTTAAGAAATCCTACCGAGTGGTGAGCAACCCTCCCACTAGGGGGCTTAGCTGCAGTCCAGTACTCGCCTAAGTGTGAAAAATCCTACCGAGTGGTGAGCAACCCTCCCACTCGGGGAGCTTAGCTGCAGTCCAGTGCTCGCCTAAGTTTAGAAAAAAAATCCTACCAAGTGGTGAGCAACCCTCCCACTCGGGGGCTTAGCTGCAGTCCAGTACTCGCCTAGCTTTTAAAAAAATCCTACCGAGTGGTGAGCAACCCTCCCACTTGGGGGCTTAGCTGCAGTCCAGTACTCTCCTAAGTTTTAAAAAAAATCCTATCGAGTGGTGAGCAACCCTCCCACTCGGGTGCTTTGCTGCAGTCCAGTACTCGTCTAAGTTTAAAAAATCCTACCAAGTGGTGAGCTACCCTCCCACTTGGGGGCTTAGCTGCAGTCCAGTACTCTCCTATGTTTTAAAAAAAATCATATCGAGTGGTGAGCAACCCTCCCACTCGGGTGCTTAGCTGCAGTCCAGTACTCGCCTAAGTTTAAAAAATCCTACCGAGTGGTGAGCAAGCCTCTCACTCGGGGGCTTAGCTGCAGTCCAAGACGCCTAAGTGTGAAAAATCCCACAGAGTGGTGAGCAACCTCCCACTCGAGGGCTTAGCTGCAGTCCAAGACTCGCCTAAGTGTGAAAAATCCCATGAGAATGGTGAGCAACCTCCCACTCGAGGGCTTAGTTGCACTCTAGTACTCGCCTAAGTTTAAAAAAATCCCACCGAGTGTTGAGCAGCCCTCCCACACGGGGCTTAGCTGAGTCCAAGACGCCTAGCTTTAAAAAATCCCACCGAGTGGTGAGCAACCCTCCCAATAGGGGCTTAGCTGCAGTCCAAGACTCTCCTAAGTTTTAAAAAAAATCCTATCGAGTGGTGAGCAACCCTCCCACTCGGGTGCTTAGCTGTAGTCCAGTACTCGCCTAAGTTTAAAACATCGTACCGAGTGGTGAGCAAGCCTCTCACTCGGGGGCTTAGCTGCAGTCCAGTACTCGCCTAAGTGTGAAAAATCCTACAGAGTGGTAAGCAACCTCCCACTGGGGCTTAGCTGCACTCCAAGCTCGCCTAAGTTTAAAAAATCCCACCGAGTGGTGAGCAACCTCCCACTTGGGGGCTTAGCTGCAGATAGTACTCGCCTAAGTGTGAAAATCCCACCGAGTGGTGGGCAACCTCCCACTGGGCTTAGCTGCAGTCCAAGACTACTAAGTTTAAAAATCCCACCGAGTGGTGAGCAACCTCCCACTCGGGGCTTAGCTGCAGTCCAAGACTAGCCTAAGTTTAAAAATCCCACCGAGTGGTGGGCAACCTCACACTGGGGCTTAGCTGCAGTCCAAGACTCGCCTAAGTGTGAAAAATTCCACCGAGTGGTGAGCAACCTCCAACTCGGGGCTTAGCTGCAGTCCAAGACTCGCCTAAGTTTAAAAATCCCACCGAGTGGTGGGCAACCTCCCACTCGGGGCTTAACTGCAGTCCAAGACTCGCCTAAGTTTGAAAAATCCCACCGAGTGGTGAGCAACCTCCCACTGGGGCTTAGCTGCACTCCAAGACTCGCCTAAGTTTAAAAAATCCCACCGAGTGGTGAGCAACCCTCCCACTTGGGGGCTTAGCTGCAGATAGTACTCGCCTAAGTGTGAAAATCCCACCGAGTGGTGGGCAACCTCCCACTCGGGGCTTAGCTGCAGTCCAAGACTCGCCTAAGTTTAAAAATCCCACCGAGAGGTGAGCAACCTCCCACTCGGGGCTTAGCTGCAGTCCAAGACTCGCCTAAGTTTAAAAATCCCACCGAGTGGTGGGCAACCTCACACTGGGGCTTAGCTGCAGTCCAAGACTCGCCTAAGTGTGAAAAATTCACCGAGTGGTGAGCAACCTCCAACTCGGGGCTTAGCTGCAGTCTAGTACTCGCCTAAGTTTAAAATCCCACCGAGTGGTGGGCAACCTCCCACTGGGGCTTAACTGCAGTCCAAGATCGCCTAAGTTTGAAAAATCCCACCGAGTGGTGAGCAACCTCCCACTCGGGGCTTAGCTGCAGTCCAAGACTCGCCTAAGTGTGAAAAATCCCACCGAGTGGTGAGCAACCTCCCACTCTGGGGCTTAGCTGCAGTCCAAGACTCTCCTAAGTTTAAAAAATCCCACCGAGTGGTGAGCAACCTCCCACTCGTGGGCTTAACTGCATTCCATTACTCACCTAAGTTTAAAAATCCCACCGAGTGGTGAGCAACCCCGCCACTGGGGCATAGCTGCAGATCCATTACTACTTTGAGTTTAAAAATCCCACCGAGTGGTGAGCAATCCTCCCACTGGGGCTTAGCTGCAGCCCAAGACTTGCCTAAGTTTAAAAATCCCACCGAGTGGTGGGCAACCCTCCCACTCGGGGGCTTAGCTGCAGTCCAGTACTCGCCTAAGTGTGAAAAATCCTACCGAGTGGTGAGCAACCCTCCCACTCGTGGGCTTAGCTGCAGTCCACTACTCGCCTAAGTGTGAAAAATCCTACCAAGTGGTGAGCAACCCTCCCACTCGGGGGTTTAGCTGCAGTCCACTACTCGCCTAAGTGTGAAAAATCCTACCGAGTGGTGAGCAACCCTCCCACTCAGGGGCTTAGCTGCAGTCCAGTACTCGCCTAAGTCTAGAAAAAAAAATCCTACCGAGTGGTGAGCAACCCTCTCACTCGGGGGCTTAGCTGCAGTCCAAGACTCGCCTAAGTGTGAAAAATCCCACCGAGTGGTGAGCAACCTCCCACTGGGAGCTTAGCTGCAGTCCAAGACTACGCCTAAGTTTAGAAAAAAATCCTACCAAGTGGTGAGCAACCTCCCACTGGGGCTTAGCTGCAGATCCAAGACTAGCCTAGCATTTAAAAAATCCCATCGAGTGGTGAGCAACCTCCCACTGGGTGCTTAGCTGCAGTCCAAGACTCGCCTAAGTTTAAAAAATCCCACCGAGTGGTGAGCAAGCCTCTCACTCGGGGGCTTAGCTGCAGTCCAGTACTCGCCTAAGTGTGAAAAATCCTACAGAGTGGTGAGCAACCCTCCCACTCGAGGGCTTAGCTGCAGTCCAGTACTCGCCTAAGTGTGAAAAATCCTAGAGAGTGGTGAGCAACCCTCCCACTCGAGGGCTTAGTTGCACTCTAGTACTCGCCTAAGTTTAAAATAAATCCTACCGAGTGTTGAGCAGCCCTCCCACACGGGGGCTTAGCTGCAGTCCAGTACTCGCCTAAGTTTAAAAAATCCTACCGAGTGGTGAGCAACCCTCCCACTCGGGGGCTTAGCTGCAGTCCAGTACTCGCCTAAGTTTAAAAAATCCTACCGAGTGGTGGGCAACCCTCACACTCGGGGGCTTAGCTGCAGTCCAGTACTCGCCTAAGTGTGAAAAATTCTACCGAGTGGTGAGCAACCCTCCCACTCGGGGGCTTAGCTGCAGTCCAGTACTCGCCTAAGTTTAAAAATCCTACCGAGTGGTGAGCAAGCCTCTCACTCGGGGCTTAGCTGCAGTCCAAGACTCGGCTAAGTGTGAAAATCCCACAGAGTGGTGAGCAACCTCCCACTGGGGCTTAGCTGCACTCCAAGACTCGCCTAAGTATAAAAAAATCCCACCGAGTGGTGAGCAACCTCCCACTCGGGGCTTAGATGCAGTCCCAGACTCGCCTAAGTTTAAAAATCCCACCGAGTGGTGGGCAACCTCACACTCGGGGCTTAGCTGCAGCCCAAGACTACTTTGAGTGTGAAAAATCCCACCGAGTGGTGAGCAACCTCCCACTCGGGGCTTAGTTGCAGTCCAAGACTCGCCTAAGTTTAAAAATATCCCACCGAGTGGTGAGCAACCCTCCCACTGGGGCTTAGCTGCAGTCCAAGACTCGCCAAAGTTTAAAAATCCCACCGAGTGGTGAGCAACCTCCCACTCGGGGCTTAGCTGCAGTCCAAGACTCGCCTAAGTTTAAAATCCCACCGAGTGGTGGGCAACCTCCCACTCGGGGCTTAGCTGCAGTCCAAGACTCGCCTAAGTGTTCAAAATCCCACCGAGTGGTGAGCAACCTCCCACTGGGGCTTAGCTGTAGCACAAGAGTGCTCGCCTAAGTGTGAAAATCCCACCGAGTGGTGAGAAACCTCCCACTCGGGGGCTTAGCTGCAGTCCAGTACTCGCCTAAGTTTAGAAAAAAATATCCTACCGAGTGGTGAGCAACCCTCCCACTCGGGGGCTTAGCTGAAGTCCAGTACTCGCCTAAGTTTAAAAAAAATCCTACCGAGTGGTTAGCAACCCTCCCACTCGGGGGCTTAGCTCCAGTCTAGTACTCGCCTAAGTTTAACAAATCCTACCGAGTGGTGGGCAACCCTCCCACTCAGGAGCTTAACTGCAGTCCAGTTCTCGCCTAAGTTTGAAAAATCCTACCGAGTGGTGGGCAACCCTCCCACTCGGGGCTTAGCTGCAGTCTAGTACTCGCCTATGTGTGAAAAATCCTACCGAGTGGTGAGAACCCTCCCACTGGGGCTTAGCTGCAGTCCAAGACGCCTAAGTTAAAAATCCCACCGAGTGGTGAGCAACCTCCCACTGGGGCTTAGCTGCAGTCCAAGACTCGCCTAAGTTTCAAAAATCCCACCGAGTGGTGAGCAACCTCCCACTGGGGCTTAGGTGCAGTCCATTACTCGCCTAAGTTTAAAAATCCCACCGAGTGGTGAGCAATCCTCCCACTCGGGGGCTTAGCTGCAATCCCGTACTTGCCTAAGTTTAAAAAATCCTACCGAGTGGTGAGCAACCCTCCCACTAGGGGGCTTAGCTGCAGTCCAGTACTCGCCAAAGTGTGAAAAATCCCACCGAGTGGTGAGCAACCTCCCACTGGGAGCTTAGCTGCAGTCCGGTGCTCGCCTAAGTTTAGAAAAAAATCCTACCAAGTGGTGAGCAACCTCCCACTGGGGCTTAGCTGCAGTCCAAGACGCCTAGCTTTTAAAAAATCCCACCGAGTGGTGAGCAACCTCCCACTTGGGGCTTAGCTGCAGTCCAAGACTCTCCTAAGTTTAAAAAAATCCCATCGAGTGGTGAGGAACCTCCCACTCGGGTGCTTAGCTGCAGTCTAGTACTCGTCTAAGTTTAAAAAATCCTACCAAGTGGTGAGCAACCCTCCCACTTGGGGGCTTAGCTGCAGTCCAGTACTCTCCTATGTTTTTAAAAAAATCATATCGAGTGGTGAGCAACCCTCCCACTCGGGTGCTTAGCTGCAGTCCAGTACTCGCCTAAGTTTAAAAAATCCTACCGAGTGGTGAGCAAGCCTCTTACTCGGGGGCTTAGCTGCAGTCCAGTACTCGCCTAAGTGTGAAAAATCCTACAGAGTGGTGAGCAACCCTCCCACTCGAGGGCTTAGCTGCAGTCCAGTACTCGCCTAAGTGTGAAAAATCCTACAGAATGGTGAGAAACCCTCCCACTCGAGGGCTTAGTTGCACTCTAGTACTCGCCTAAGTTTAAAAAAAATCCTACCGAGTGTTGAGCAGCCCTCCCACACGGGGGCTTAGCTGTAGTCCAGTACTCGCCTAGCTTTAAAAAAAATCCTACCGAGTGGTGAGCAACCCTCCCAATTGGGGGCTTAGCTGCAGTCCAGTACTCTCCTATGTTTTTAAAAAAATCATATCGAGTGGTGAGCAACCCTCCCACTCGGGTGCTTAGCTGCAGTCCAGTACTCGCCTAAGTTTAAAAAATCCTACAGAATGGTGAGAAACCCTCCCACTCGAGGGCTTAGTTGCACTCTAGTACTCGCCTAAGTTTAAAAAAAATCCTACCGAGTGTTGAGCAGCCCTCCCACACGGGGGCTTAGCTGTAGTCCAGTACTCGCCTAGCTTTAAAAAAAATCCTACCAAGTGGTGAGCAACCCTCCCACTTGGGGGCTTAGCTGCAGTCCAGTACTCTCCTATGTTTTTAAAAAAATCATATCGAGTGGTGAGCAACCCTCCCACTCGGGTGCTTAGCTGCCGTCCAGTACTCGCCTAAGTTTAAAAAATCCTACCGAGTGGTGAGCAAGCCTCTTACTCGGGGGCTTAGCTGCAGTCCAGTACTCGCCTAAGTGTGAAAAATCCTACAGAGTGGTGAGCAACCCTCCCACTCGAGGGCTTAGCTGCAGTCCAGTACTCGCCTAAGTGTGAAAAATCCTACAGAATGGTGAGAAACCCTCCCACTCGAGGGCTTAGTTGCACTCTAGTACTCGCCTAAGTTTAAAAAAAATCCTACCGAGTGTTGAGCAGCCCTCCCACACGGGGGCTTAGCTGTAGTCCAGTACTCGCCTAGCTTTAAAAAAAATCCTACCGAGTGGTGAGCAACCCTCCCAATTGGGGGCTTAGCTGCAGTCCAGTACTCTCCTAAGTTTTAAAAAAAATCATATCGAGTGGTGAGCAACCCTCCCACTCGGGTGCTTAGCTGCAGTCCAAGACTACGCCTAAGTTTAAAAATCCCACAGAATGGTGAGAACCCTCCCACTCGAGGGCTTAGTTGCACTCTAGTACTCGCCTAAGTTTAAAAAATCCCACCGAGTGTTGAGCAGCCTCCCACACGGGGCTTAGCTGTAGTCCAAGACTCGCCTAGCTTTAAAAAATCCTACCAAGTGGTGAGCAACCTCCCACTTGGGGGCTTAGCTGCAGTCCAAGACTCTCCTATGTTTTAAAAAATCATATCGAGTGGTGAGCAACCTCCCACTGGGTGCTTAGCTGCAGTCCAAGACTCGCCTAAGTTTAAAAATCCCACCGAGTGGTGAGCAAGCCTCTTACTCGGGGCTTAGCTGCAGTCCAAGACTCGCCTAAGTGTGAAAAATCCCACAGAGTGGTGAGCAACCTCCCACTCGAGGGCTTAGCTGCAGTCCAAGCTCGCCTAAGTGTGAAAAATCCCACAGAATGGTGAGAAACCCTCCCACTCGAGGGCTTAGTTGCACTCTAGTACTCGCCTAAGTTTAAAAAAAATCCTACCGAGTGTTGAGCAGCCCTCCCACACGGGGGCTTAGCTGTAGTCCAGTACTCGCCTAGCTTTAAAAAAAATCCTACCGAGTGGTGAGCAACCCTCCCAATTGGGGGCTTAGCTGCAGTCCAGTACTCTCCTAAGTTTTAAAAAAAATCCTATCAAGTGGTGAGCAACCCTCCCACTCGGGTGCTTAGCTGTAGTCCTGTACTCGCCTAAGTTTAAAACATCGTACCGAGTGGTGAGCAAGCCTCTCACTCGGGGGCTTAGCTGCAGTCCAGTACTCGCCTAAGTGTGAAAAATCCTATAGAGTGGTAAGCAACCCTCCCACTCGGGGGCTTAGCTGCACTCCAGTACTCGCCTAAGTTTAAAAAAAAATCCTACCGAGTGGTGAGCAACCCTCCCACTTGGGGGCTTAGCTGCAGTATAGTACTCGCCTAAGTGTGAAAAATCCTACCGAGTGGTGGGCAACCCTCCCACTCGGGGCTTAGCTGCAGTCCAAGACGCCTAAGTTTAAAAATCCCACCGAGTGGTGAGCAACCTCCCACTGAGGGCTTAGCTGCAGTCCAAGTGCTCGCCTAAGTTTAAAAATCCCACCGAGTGGTGGGCAACCTCACACTGGGGCTTAGCTGCAGTCCAAGACTCGCCTAAGTGTGAAAAATTCACCGAGTGGTGAGCAACCTCCAACTCGGGGCTTAGCTGCAGTCCAAGACGCCTAAGTTTAAAAATCCCACCGAGTGGTGGGCAACCTCCCACTGGGGCTTAACTGCAGTCCAAGACTCGCCTAAGTTTGAAAAATCCCACCGAGTGGTGAGCAACCTCCCACTAGGGGCTTAGCTGCAGTCCAAGACTCGCCTAAGTGTGAAAAATCCCACCGAGTGGTGAGCAACCTCCCACTCGGGGCTTAGTTGCACTCTAGTACTCGCCTAAGTTTAAAATAAATCCACTGAGTGTTGAGCAGCCCTCCCACACGGGGCTTAGCTGCAGTCCAAGACTCGCCTAAGTTTAAAATCCCACCGAGTGGTGAGCAACCTCCCACTGGGGCTTAGCTGCAGTCCAGTACTCGCCTAAGTTTAAAAAATCCTACCGAGTGGTGGGCAACCCTCACACTCGGGGGCTTAGCTGCAGTCCAGTACTCGCCTAAGTGTGAAAAATTCTACCGAGTGGTGGGCAACCCTCCCACTCGGGTGCTTAGCTGCAGTCCAGTACTCGCCTAAGTTTAAAAAAATCCTACCGAGTGGTGAGCAAGCCTCTCACTCGGGGGCTTAGCTGCAGTCCAGTACTCGGCTAAGTGTGAAAAATCCTACAGAGTGGTGAGCAACCTCCCACTCGGGGCTTAGCTGCACTCCAAGACTCGCCTAAGTTTAAAAAATCCCACCGAGTGGTGAGCAACCTCCCACTCGGGGCTTAGATGCAGTCCCAGACTCGCCTAAGTTTAAAAATCCCACCGAGTGGTGGGCAACCTCACACTCGGGGCTTAGCTGCAGCCCAAGACTACTTTGAGTGTGAAAAATCCCACCGAGTGGTGAGCAACCTCCCACTCGGGGCTTAGCTGCAGTCCAAGACTCGCCTAAGTTTAAAAATATCCCACCGAGTGGTGAGCAACCTCCCACTGGGGCTTAGCTGCAGTCCAAGACTGCCAAAGTTTAAAAATCCCACCGAGTGGTGAGCAACCTCCCACTCGGGGGCTTAGCTGCAGTCCAAGACTACCTAAGTTTAAAAATCCCACCGAGTGGTGGGCAACCTCCCACTGGGGCTTAGCTGCAGTCCAAGACTCGCCTAAGTGTTCAAAATCCCACCGAGTGGTGAGCAACCTCCCACTGGGGCTTAGCTGCAGACAAGACTACTAAGTGTGAAAAATCCCACCGGTGGTGAGAAACCCTCCCACTGGGGCTTAGCTGCAGTCCAAGACTCGCCTAAGTTTAGAAAAAATATCCCACCGAGTGGTGAGCAACCTCCCACTCGGGGCTTAGCTGAAGTCCAAGACGCCTAAGTTTAAAAAATCCCACCGAGTGGTTAGCAACCCTCCCACTCGGGGGCTTAGCTGAAGTCCAGTAGTCGCCTAAGTTTAAAAAATCCTGCCGAGTGGTGAGCAACCCTCCCACTCGGGGGCTTAGCTGTAGTCCAATACTCGCCTAAGTTTAAAAAATCCTACCGAGTGGTGAGTAATCCTCCCACTCGGGGGCTTAGTTGAAGTACAGTACTCGCCTAAGTGTGAAAAATCCTACCGAGTGGTGAGCAACCCTTCCAGTCGGAGGCTTAGTTGGAGTCTTGTACTCGCCTAAGTTTGAAACACATCCCTATCCGCAAGGAAGACGAGGTACAGGTTGACTGCAACCTTCTCTTCCGGAGCTACGCCACAAATACAACATGCGCTCCATCCCTATCCGCAAGGACGGCGAGGTGCAGGTCGACTGCAACCTTCTCCTTCAGAGCTACGCCACAAATACAACGTGCGCTCCATCCCTATCCGCAAGGACGACGAGGTGAGGGTCGACTGCAACCTTCTCCTTAGGAGCTACGCCACCAATACAACGTGCGCTCCATCCCTATCTGCAAGGACGACGAGGTGCAGGTCGACCGTAACCTTCTCCTTCGGAGCTGTGCCACAAGTACAACGTGCGCTCCATCCCCGTCGTCATTCCAAATGAAGAACAAATTCCAAAAGCAATCGCAAGCATATCCTGAGATAAAACAAGTTCAAATGAATCCTAAAGGTTCAAGACCACGGATCAAAGTACTCGGACATTCATCCCGAAGGAGTTTAGCGATTACAAAAATCACTCGGCATCCCGAGGAAAATTTAAGGTGGAACATAAAAGTTTTTTCACTCCGCAGGAGGAGGGCTGGCAGGCTCGACGGATTCGTCCAGGTCAATGCCATCGGCAATCCGAGTGGCGGCAGCAATGAAAGTCTCCATAAAGGATTGGAAATCATGCCTCTTGGTATTGGCAACCTTGAACGCTGCCAGCTTCTCTTCTTGAGCTTCCTTGCAATGGACGCGAACCAAAGACAGAGCCACATCAGCATCGCACCGGGCAGAAGACTTCTTCCACTCCTGCACTCGACCGGGGATCTCGTTAAGTCGAGTCATCAGAGACTCGAGGTCATTCTGGAGCGTGGCCCTTGGCCAGAGTGCTGTGTCGATCCGCGACATTGCGACCTTCAGTCGAGCAAGGTAGTCAACAACACCGTCGATGCGGGATTCCACTCGGAGCACATTCATGGCAGCTTCATCTTTCATGGGGGAGTTGATGGGGTCCAAGCTTGGTTCAATTCACCCGGTCTCCTCCTCGAAGTCCCGGCAAAACTCTGCATGCACAATCCGAGGGTGAGTCAATAGTTGTATGCCGAGTCGACGAGGACAAACCAGTTGGAACAAAGAATATACCTTCAAGCTTGACGAACAACTTCTTAGCAAGGCTCCTCAGATAATTCTCCAGATCGTTCCTCCTACGGGCAATACCTTCCATCTTCTCGTTTAGATTGACCTTGTCCTTCTTCAAGCGAGTTACTTCCTTATTGGCTTCGTCCAGAGCAGATTTTATCTTGGCGTTTTCTTCCTCCAATTTGCCGACTGAAAGCCAGCTTCTGTTCAGCCAAATCGGTTTTCTCATCAGCCTTTTTCTGCGCGGCAGCCAGATCTTGATCCTTTTTCGCCAGAGCCTGGTTCAGTTTATCTGAAAGAAATAATGCTTGATTCAAAAAAAGCAGAATGAAATCTAGATCAAGGACAAACCAGTCGACAAGTCTTTCTTACCAGTGGCATCATCCTTGGCTTTTTGCAGTTCTGTCTTGGCCAACTCCAGATCGAGGTTGAGTTGAATCTGCTGTTTCTCTAGGTCAGCAAAGCGAGCTCCAAGATCACAAGATTTATGCAACCAAAGTACATGTCAGTCGACTGGTGAAAAGAGTGGTTATTTCGAGAGGTAAAAGGATAAAGATAACAATTTCTAAGACTACTGCCGAATCAAACATCCAACAGTAGTCTCAGGGACTACACCTAGTGGGTGCACTTAGCGTGCCCCCACTGGTTCAGTTTACACTCGACAAGGCCTTTCCAGCGCGAGTGCAAAAAAACGAGAGAAAGAGAAAGCAACAAACAGAGTCTTCAGACCATAGTCGACTGCCAGCAGTCGACCATGGTCTTGGGGACTACACCCAGTGGGTGCACTCAGCGTGCCCCCACTGGTTCAAAATTCCACTCGACATGGCCCGACCAGACAGAGTGAAGAAATTCAAAATCCAAGACTACAATCGACTGCCCGCAGTCCATCATAGTCTCAGGGACTACACCCAGTGGGTGCACTCAGCGTGCTCCCGCTAGTCCAGAAATTCAATCGACGACAACATCGAATTCAGCTCAAAGTAAGAATTTGCTCAGTGACAAATCGAAACACCCAATGGGTGTACAGGTGCAAAGATCCTTGGAAAGAGAGTTTTCAGGTACCATATCCTAAATAGAACAAGCCAAGAGAGTCAGTCGACAATCTGCTAACCTGAACGTTGCTCTGGAGAGCGGAGCTAGCATCATAAGCAGCCTGGCTAGCATCCTGCACCATCTTCATCTTCTCCATCATAATGCCCGCCTGGCGTATAACTTCTTTGGTAGCACCCACTTCGTCTTCTAGGACGTGATGTGTAGCAAAAACTGAAGGTGGACCGGCAGGAGCATGTGCAGCTGACGCGGAAGGTCGAGCACTCGACAGCGGTATGGCGAAGGAGACAGAAGTCCGATTGGCATCACCCGCGTCCTGAACTACCGGTTCCGCCATCGGCGTCGACTGAAGCATCTTGCCAACGGACGTTTTCCTGTTTTTTCTCCCCAAGGGCCTCTGTGGCTCGTCCTCATCATCGTCGGGGAGGTCAATGACGTTGGGAGCTGTAAAAAGATCAGTCGCCAAAATTTCATCGCCCGATTGGATAAATCACAGTTCAGTCGACAAAGGGAAGTCAGAATAATGAAGATTGTACCCAGATTGGAGGTGACAACGTCTTCCATTTCCTCATCCTCGTTTTTATAAGCTGAAGTCCCGGAGGTAGCGGCAC
This sequence comes from Aegilops longissima, assembly GCA_021605205.1. NCBI lineage: Eukaryota > Viridiplantae > Streptophyta > Magnoliopsida > Poales > Poaceae > Aegilops > Aegilops longissima. The sequence goes on along the minus strand of CM038678.1, from coordinate 84,749,039 downwards.
TGCCAGTTTCAAGATTCATTCGGTCAAACCAAAGTAAAGATAAACAGCACAGAGCGTCGAGTAAAAGCGAAAGAAAAACACTCACACAGAAGCAACGGGAATGTCAATCTTGATTTTTGGCAGCGCCTTCCGAGTCTTCTGCACTACAACCTTGGACTGCTTTGGGGCCTTCTCAGTTGGTGCTGGAGAGGACGTCCGAGGACGCTTTGACGACTTCCCAGTCTGAACGATCACCTTGTCACGGGCGCTCGCCGGATCTTGAGAAAGCTTGGATCGCCTTTCCCTGCGGGGAGGGGAGTCGACCTCTTGTTCGTCACTCGGGTCGTCGCTCTCCTCGTCCCCCTCTCCGTCAGAATGCCACTCGCCACTTTCACCTCCACTTGCCTCCCCCTCTGGATCCTGTTCCTGCTCTCCGTTGGGCATCGAGTACATTTCGGTAAGAGCCTGGAAGAAAACAAGCAGGGCAAAGTCAGTTGGTGAAGCATAAACAGTTGTACGAATAAATCAAGATTACAGTCGGTAATTCAGAATTGGACCTTGTCTCATTCGTAAGATTGGTCGAGTGGAGGAATTCTCCTGGCTCCCCTAGGGTTATCCTTGTTTCAAGTGGTACTCATCAGCCACCCCTCCAACGTGGTTTCGTCGACCTCCTCTGGATGGGTCCGAGTGGTGTCGTCAGTGCCTGAATACATCCACATCGTATGGTCACGAGCTTGAAGCGGTTGGATACGTCGCCGAAGGAAGACCTCCAGCAAGTCCATACCAGTCACCCCATCACGGACAAGTTGAACTACTCGATCGAACAGCACCTTGACTTGTGCCTTCTCCTCCGGGATCACCTTTAAAGTGGAGGGCTTCCCCACTCGGGCCATGGAAAAAGGGGGAAGACCAGTCAACTGCCCTAGAGTCGGCTGGTCTTTGCAGTAGAACCAGGTCGACTGCCACCCTCGGACCGAATCGGGAAGAGTCATGGCTGGGAAGGAACTTTTGCCCCTCATCTGAATCTCAAGACCCCCACACATCTGGATCACTTGTGTCTTCTCGTCACTCGGATTAGCCTTTTTGACCGACTGGGAGCGACATGTGAAAATGTGCTTGAAAAGGCCCCAGTGGGGTCGGCAACCCAAGAAATTTTCGCACAGAGACACGAAGGCAGAAAGGTACACGATGGTGTTTGGAGTAAAATGGTGGAGTTGCGCCCCAAAGAAATTCAAGAAGCCTCGAAAGAAAGGGTGGGGAGGCAAGGAAAACCCGCGGTCGATGTGAGTGGCGAGGAGAACACAATCACCCTCATGTGGTTGCGGCTCGGTCTCATTCCCCGGGAGCTGCGCCGATTCGTGGGGAATCAGTCCTCCCTCGACCAGGTCATCGATGTCGTCCTGATAGATCACCGAGCGAATCCCGTCACCCTGGATCCAGCCTGGCGGCAGGCCGGACCTCGAGGAAGATCCGCCCCGGCTGGACTTCTTTCCCTTCGCCTTCGCCGTCGCCTTCTTCGCGCGCTCCAGAGCCACCGTCTTCTCTTTCCCCATCTCCATAGACGGAGCTCAAACGGAACAGCGGCACTGGGACGAGAGCAGGCGTAGCGGAGAAATCTGATAAGGAGGAAGAAGAATGAGGGCGCACTGTTCAAAAACCCCGGTCCGGCGCCTTATGTGAGGTTACTTCCGAGTGACTGACTTGTAGGTCCGGGCGATCTTATCAAATACCACAACAGTCGCGCGCGCGATACGTGGCAAAAAAGGCGGCACGGAAATCGAGGCGGCCCTGCCTTATCCAGCCCGATTACTGCGGCCTCCTCCTCCCCGCGCGCTTCCCAAAATTCGAATCCCGCAAGATCCGCAGAAGTAGAACAACTTGTCAGACAGAAGATCTCCTCCACATCAGCACTCAGAGCTCTTCCAGTAAAAGTTCACTCGACAAAAACAAGAATGGATCAAGGCGACTGAAAAAGAAGTTGACGTCACCACCTCGGTTCGTTGATCCAGGACTAGACACACCCGAAGTGCAAAAGTGACTCGAAAGTATTTTTCAACTCCTTCCCCACTCAAACCCTGATCCATTCGGGGGCTAATGATGAAGACATGTACCTAGGGTAGGGTCACAGGCCTGACCTATATACCCTCCCCAAGGACATCACTTTATCACCAGAAGCATTCGAAGAAGAATCATCTTTCAATCGACCATGAAGTGTTCCACTCGACAAACTTGAAGTCACTCGACCATGAAGACTATCACTCGACCGCCAGAAGATCTAAAGCCACTCCGCATTCCAACGGTCGGTCATTATGTAGCTTTAATGGTCATTATGTCACTTTATTCTTAGCGTTACGAGAACGCCTACATCTTAATGTACTTTAAACCTGCGAATCGAGGGCGGAGGGTCCGCGAACTCTATATAAGCCACCCCCCTCCTCAGTGACAAGGGTTCGCACCCCCTGTAACTTACACGCATATAATCCAGTCGACCGCCTCCGGGCTCCGAGACGTAGGGCTGTTACTTCCTCCGAAAAGGGCCTGAACTCGTAAAACTCGCATGTACAACTTCTCCATAGCTAGGATCTTGCCTCTACATCCCTACCCCCCATTCTACTATCAGACTTAGAACCACGACAGTTGGGTCAGGTATATAGGTCAGGCCTGTGACCCTACCCTAGGTACATGTCTTCATCACTAAATTCATGATAAATTAAAGTTCAGTTAATCATATTACTTAAGAACTCCCACTTAGATAGACATCCCTCTAATCCTCTAAGTGATCACGTGATCCATATCAACTAAACCATGTCCGATCATCACGTGAGATGGAGTAGTTTCAATGGTGAACATCACTATGTTGATCATATTCATTGTATGATTCACGCCGACCTTTCGGTCTCCGTGTTCCGAGGCCATATCTGTTATATGCTAGGCTCGTCAAGTTTAACCTATGTATTCGCGTGTGCAACTGTTTTGCACCCGTTGTATTTGAACGTAGAGCCTATCACACCCGATCATCACGTGGTGTCTCAAAGACGAAGAACTTTCATAACGGTGCATACTGTGGATAACACTTATACTTTGATAATTTAGTGAGAGATCATCTTATAATGCTACCGTCAATCTAAGCAAGATAAGATGCATAAAAGATAAACATCACATGCAATCAATATAAGTGATATGATATGGCCATCATCATCTTGTGCTTGTGATCTCCATCTCGAAGCACCGTTATGATCACCAACGCCACGGCGCGACACCTTGATCTCCATCGTAGCATCGTTGTCGCCTCGCCAATATTATGCTTCTCGACTATCGCTACCGCTTAGTGATAAAGTAAAGCATTACAGAAGCGATTGCATTGCATACAATAAAGCGACAACCATATGGCTCCTGCCAGTTGCCGATAACTCGGTTACAAAACATGATCATCTCATACAATAAAATTTAGCATCATGCCTTGACCATATCACATCACAACATGCCCTGCAAAAACCTACTTTGTTGTTGCAAGTTTTACGTGGCTGCTACGGGCTTAGCAAGAACCGTTCTTACCTACGCATCAAAACCACAATGATAGTTTGTCAAGTTTGTGCTGTTTTAACCTTCGCAAGGACCGGGCGTAGCCACACTCGGTTCAACTAAATTGGAGAAACTGGCACCCGCCAGCCACCTGTGAGCAAAGCACGTCGGTAGAACCAGTCTCGCGTAAGCGTACGCGTAATGTCAGTCCGGGCCGCTTCATCCAACAATACTGCCGAACCAAAGTATGACATGCTGGTAAGCAGTATGACTTATATCGCCCACAACTCACTTGTGTTCTACTCGTGCATATGACATCTACGCATAAAACCTGGCTCGGATGCCACTATTGGGGAACATAGTAATTTCAAAAAAATTCCTACGCACATGCAAGATCATGGTGATGCATAGCAACGAGAGGGGAGAGTGTTGTCCACGTACCCTTGTTGACCGAAAGCGGAAGCGTTATATCAACGCGGTTGATGTAGTCGTACGTCTTCACGATCCGACCGATCCAAGTACCGAAGCACGGCACCTCCGAAGTTCGCACACGCTCGCTCGGTGGACGCCCTTGCCTTCTCGATCCAGCAAGAGGGGCGAAGTAGTAGATGAGTTCCGGCAGCACGACGGCGTGGTGACGATGTTGGTGAAGAACAATATTCGCAGGGCTTCGCCTAAGCACTACGAAAACAATGACGGAGGATAAACTAGAGGAGACGGGGTTGCCGGCACACGGCTTGGTGTTTCTTGATGTCTCTTGGGTGCTAGCCCTACCCCTCTATTTATATGTTGAGTCTTGGGGTCGAAACTTGGAGTAAAAGCCTCCACAAAGTCAGTTTCACCCGAAAGGCAAGAGTCCTTCTCGGACTCCGGGGCTAGACGCCAGGGTTCCCGGCGTCTCGACCTGACGCCGAGGACCTGGCGTTTGGCCCTCGGACTCATAAAACTTCCTTTGCGCTTTCCAAAACCTCGTGGGCTTTACCTTTGGCCCAAATAAAGTGTTCTCGTGCCCAAACATTTCGGGAAACATCCGGAACCCCTTCCGATGGATTCCGGATCCTTTCCGGAGATCAAACACTACTATCCACATATCAATCTTTACTTCTGGACCATTTCAGAGTTCCTCGTCATATCCGTGATCTCATCCAAAACTCCGAACAACATTCGTTCACCAACATACATAACTCATAGTACTATATCTTCAACGAACGTTAAGCGTGTGGACCCTACGGGTTCAAGAACTATGTAGACATGACCGAGACACCTCTCTTGTCAATAACCAATAGCGGGAGCTGGATGCCCATATTGGCTCCTACATATTCTACGAAGATCTTTATCGGTCAGACCGCATAACAACATACGTTGTTCCCTTTGTCATCGGTATGTTACTTGCCCGAGATTTGATTGTCGGTATCTCAGTACCTAGTTCAATCTCGTTACCGGCAAATCTCTTTACTCGTTCCGTAATACATCATCCTGCAACTAACTCATTAGTTGCAATGCTTGCAAGGCTTATAGTGATGTGCATTACCGAGTGGGCCCAAAGATAGCTCTCTGACAATCGGAGTGACAAATCCTAATCTCGTAATACGCCAACCCAACAAGTACCTTCGGAGACACCTGTAGAGCACCTTTATAATCACCCAGTTACGTTGTGACGTTTGGTAGGACACAAAGTGTTCCTCCGGTAAACGGGAGTTGCATAATCTCATAGTCATAGGAACATGTATAAGTCATGAAGAAAGCAATAGCAGAATACTAAACGATCGAGTGCTAAGCTAACGGAATGGGTCAAGTCAATCACATCATTCTCCTAATGATGTGATCCCGTTAATCAAATGACAACTCATGTCAATGGCTAGGAAACATAACCATCTTTGATCAACGATCTAGTCAAGTAGAGGCATACTAGTGACACTCTGTTTGTCTATGTATTCACACATGTATCATGTTTCCGGTTAATACAATTCTAGCATGAATAATAAACATTTATCATGAAATAAGGAAATAAATAATAACTTTATTATTGCCTCTAGGGCATATCTCCTTCAGGAGCCAATATGAACATCCAGGTTTCGCTATTGGTTATTGACCGGAGACGTGTCTCGGTAATGTCTACATAGTTCTCGAACCCGTAGTCCGTACGCTTAACGTTTGGTGACGATCGGTATTATGAATTTATATGTTTTGATGTACCGAAGATAGTTCGATCCCGGATGAGATCACGGACATGACGAGAAGTCTCGAAATGATCGAGACATATAGAGATATATTGGATGACTGTATTCGGACACCGGATGAGTTCCGGGGGTGACCAGATAATTATCGGAGTGCCGGGGGTTATCGGAACCCCCGGGGGAACTAATGGGCCAACATGGGCCTTGTGAGAGAGAGAGAGAGAGAGAGTAGGGAGCCATGGGCTGGCCGCTCCCCCCCCCTTGGGAGTCCGAATTGGACAAGGAGGGGGGCGGCGCCCCCTCTTTCCTCCCTCTCCTTCCTTCCCCCTTCCCCCTTCCTAGTTGGACTAGGAAAGGGGGAGTCCTACTCCTACTAGGAGGAGGACTCCCCCCTCTCCTTGGCGCGCCCCAAGGGCTGTCCGACCTCCCCCTTGCTCCTTTATATACGGGGGAAGGGGCACCCTAGAAGACACAACAGACATTGTTCTTAGCCGTGTGCAGTGCCCCCCTCCACCATAATCCACCTCGGTCATATCGTTGCAGTGCTTAGGCGAAGCCCTGCGCCGGTAGCTTCATCATCACCATCATAACGCCGTCGTGCTGACAAAGCTCTCCCTCGACACTCTGCTGGATCATGAGTTCGTGGGACGTCACCGAGCCGAACGTGTGCAGATCGCGGAGGTGTCGTACGTTCGGTACTAGGATAGATCGATCGTGAAGACATACAACTACATCAACCGCGTTGTCATAATGCTTCCGCTTACGGTCTACGAGGGTACGTAGACAACACTCCCTTCTCGTTGCTATGCATCACCATCGTGTGCGTAGGAATTTTTTCGAATTTACTACGTTCCCCAACAGTCCCAGGCAGCCTTCGAGCACTATAGCTATAGTGTTTGCTAAAGTTAACGAAAGGATTGGCCTCGCCCTAGGCCGCGGCTCGGGCTGCCTGGGGCCTGGCGCCACCCTTGGTTGCATGGGTAGAAATAAATATGTAGTAGCACTAACATAGCATGATGACAATCTAGCTCATATTCAACATTTCATATAAGCATGTATTTCGTATATCATTGTACGTTCTTGTGGTAAGAACTTGCACAAGATATTTTGTCATACCCTCACACACCCCCACGTCATGACATGTGCGACAGTGAGGGCAGACTACATGGGCCTTGTGGGCCGCCTCCTAGCACGTCTTCGAGGCTCTGTGTCTCTTTTCCAGTTAAACTTCCAAACATATTTTTTAGGATTTTTCGGGGGATCTTCTATGCATAGAAAACAACACCAATGAAAACTTTGATGTAAACAATGTTAATCCAGTTTGCTTTTATTCAAATCATGTATCTTAGAGGACACAAATATAGCATAAGTGATCAAAAGTAGATACATTTGAGACGTATCATCGCCCCCAAGCTTACCTTTTTACTCATCATCAAGACATTCGGTTGAGAAAGTGAAGGCAAAGAGAACTTTTATGACCATATTTGTGTTGTTTATGCATAGAAATTTAGTCCATGATCAAAATATAACTATCTCATAAGAGTGATCAAAATGAGCAACATAAGTTTAGCAACTATGTTCTCTCATGATAGGATCTCAATAAACTTGCAAGTAAATAATAGGAAAGCTTGAAGCTCTAACATGATCAGAATGAACATAATACAACATGGTAACATGATATACCGCAAGTAATTTATCGGTGAAGCAATACATAATTGCAAGACACCCAAGAAGTCTAAGTGATGAATAGACATTACAATTCAGAGCAGAGAGCACCACGGTCATACAAGACTGCTTCCATGCCCTCAACAGTGTCCTACCTCCCGGCTCCAAGGTATACATACATTAAAATGCTTGCATATTTCTTTGAGAGCAATAGTGCTTGTTCTTTTTGCAAGATAGTAACTAATGGTTGATGCATGATTTACCTCGCCTTGCAGAAAGACAAGACGTTCATACCAATCACTGTGAGGGAGTATGTGAACTCTTTCAAGTCAAAGGTCTGCAACCTCGAGGAGAAGAACCAGGCATTCCAAGCTCAGATGCCCCGGTGTGCTAGCGGCTCTTTGGTCGAAGAGGACACTTAGAGGGCCGGGGTCCAAATAATTAGAGCTGCCACAATGACTGATGATCAGGAAGATAAGACCACGACACGTGAGGTTTGCATGGTGAAGATAGTGGTGAGACTGGCACATGGTTACACGACAGACATGGTGCTTAGGATGCTATAACACCTCAAGGATCAGATGGGGGATGCCAATGCCAACCTGGTGGCGATGGTCACTAGCGACGCCGGCAGGGCCCCTCCTTGAGCAAGCTTTACATTTCAGCTAAAGTAATATGCTTTTCGTAGCCTATACTTATTTGGAGAACATCGATTAATTTTTGACCTAGAAATTATAGAAAATTGTTCTACGTTATTTTTCATGAAGTATATAAAACTATATACAAATCAAATACAACAAAGGAAAAATGAAAACAAATATCATCTATCCCACTCTTGTTTTTTATAACATAAGGAATAAATAATATGAAGAGACTAGGCCAAATCACCTCAATGACTCAACACACTCATCCATGCAATCAATATTCTTTGCCTTGGTCCTATTATTGATGAGTAGAAGATCTTTCTTTAATCTATACTTCCAAGAAATCAGATGTGACACCTCATTTTTTTAAATCTTTTCATTTCGCTGCATCCATATGTTCCAACAGCCCATGATGATAATGTCCATGACATTGTTTTTGGGAAATCTGGTGGAGGAGAGCCACCTCATCAAAGAAGGAGGTGCCCCTATGTCTTTTTGGAGAAATAGAATCCCAACAAGATTGAGCAAACGTGCAGTCCCATGGAAAAGGATGGACAATTTCCTTAGTATTTTCATTGCAAATGACACAATCAGAGGATTCCACGTGGAAAGATTTTTGTTAGAATAGTTATCTGGTATTGATCTTGTCATACATGGCCAACCAAAAGAAGATCGTATGTCTGATTCTACTCCACACTTCCAGAGCCACCTGAAAAAATAACATGCCTATGGTTTCCCATCAAATGCTTATACATTTTGTTGGATGAATGTTTCCTGACTTCCAGTTACAAGTCCATTTGTCAATTAATTTGAAAGACAAAAAGCATTACAATTACAACAACTGAGCAAGCATTAGCTAGCTACTACTACATCCGTCTGGGTTTATTAGTCCCCATAATATTATGTCAACTTTGACCATATATTTGGCTAGAATATATAAGTAGTATGTAGCAAAAATGATATCATGGGAAACTACTTCCAAATACAAATCCAATGATATATTACTTATATTTTTCTAGTTAAACATATGGTCAAAGTTTGACAAAAATACGAACGGAATTAATAAATCCGGATGGAGGTAGTACTATTCTACAATTCAATGAGACGATGTAGATGTTGGCATTTCACTAACCTAGCTAGCTACCTAAATATTTCCTCCTTTCGGTTTAGAGGGCTATCTTAAAATTAAAATTTTCCAGTTTGTAAGGCTCGTTGTCTTGGGAAGATGCAAATATAGCTATGTAGACGTTAAACTCTATCCAATATTTTTTTTGCGGAGAATTACCTGAGGTTTGTCAACAGGAATCTTTCTAGTTGACCAACGGAAATCACCGATCACGTCGATCTAGCTAAGATTTTTGCATGGAAAGTAAAAACACATGATGTTACGCGCGATTGGAATTCTGCAGACTGGACAATAAGTTACTTACTAATTAACCCCCAGACGTGATGTGGTTGTTGGAGTCGACTTGGAGGAGGCGGTCAGGGAAGCCGACCGGCGACGGCGCCGTCCAGTCTCGGCCGGGCTCTCGGCACTCCGCCTCCGGGGATCGGGTCGTCAGGAGACCGCCGCTAGCTTAAGCCACCCACCCACTCACTCTCGTACGCAGTGCGGTCAGAATAACACTAATTACGTTAGTGTTGCTGACTGGAAGTGTTAAAAGCATGGTGATGCGTGATGCATGGACAATTCTACTGCCACGTACTAGTACGTATGGCCAGGATAAGACAGACAGCCTGACAGGACGAGGAACGGCCGACGAATAACGAAAGGGTGAATGGAAGATCGCGGCCCTCATGTTGAACGTACAATCGATCAAACCGTGGAATAGTATGTACTCATCAGCTAGTAATATGATTTTGTTAGGGCGGAGTGTAAGTAAAAGCAGCCTATTTTGACTTGCTACTACCAAATATACGGGGCTATAATTTCGAATAATGGTTGCATGCAGCGCATCTAGATAGGAGTACGTAATGATGCCAGCAATCAATGCAAGACACATACTGCCACCAGGTGCAAGTAGTTTGGCGCAGACGGAGAATTTATGTTCAGCCAAACTTTTCTAAACAGGAGAAATACATAAGATAAGAGTTGTTTCCCCACGTTCTCATCATTAAACTTAAGCAAAACATCTTACCATCCACATCTTTCCCCATCTACATTACCTTAATAAGTAATTTAACGAACATCTGATGTGGTCGTTGCAGTCGAAGGCCGTGCCAGTCCGCTCGAGCGCTTACCGGGAACTAGTTAGACATAGACATATTCGCGCTTACCGCCGTGGCGACGCCGCCGGCCGGTCTCAGCACTCTGAATAATTAAGCTGCTCTGCCATATATCCGATGTACGCGGTGCCTTCAGAACAACAAGTAGAAGAATATAACTAATTCGTTTACGTCAGTGATGTTGCTGACCGGAAGCGTGAGAGAGCATGGCCATGCATGATGCATGGACAATTCTACTGTTCGGGGTAGAGGCGACAAGGCAACCAGCTACCTGACAGGGCGAGGAGAGCGACCGACGAATGACGGAGGACTAAATCTAAGATAGCCTTCGTGTTGACCGTGGAGAAACATTCAAACAGTGACTGGTTAGCAGTGACTCATCCATCAGCTTGAGCTTATATATATGTAGGTGCTTTGATTTTGTTAGGGAGGACTCAGTACATGCATGTGCTTATTTTGACTTCCGAATATAGTGCACTATTCTTACTTCGCCCAATGATTCAGCTTTTACTACTTTTTTTTCCACTAATTGCTTACTGACAGCGGTGTCACAGAGATAGTTACATAGTCATATCTTGTGCGTCTACCATGTTAAGATAGACCTAAAAGTGTGACTGAAGAACATTTTCATTGTAAGTATTTGAAACCAAACAAACCGATGCCAAGCTCATGTCACATGATATAGTTCAAGAGGGGGGCAGTACTGTGGTGGTTTGATCGAAGAGCCATGGTCTACTTGAGCTTCGAATTTCACAAAAATGAAATCACATCTTTGATTTTTTTTTTATAAAGACAACTTTGAAGTTTCTGAAAAACTACTGTAAAAAGAAAAACAATCACTCATAGATGCTTATCAAGATGGGCTCTACATAGCGTAAAATGTGTAATCATCATGTGCATCCCATGAGTGACACTAGCCCATCACACCATCCACCGTTGGATTCACCCTTTCCATCCGACGGTCCTCCGGTGTTTGAGTGTTAGCAACCAATTAACACTGTGAATCACTGACAAATATCGTACTTCTTGGTTCCAAACTGTATGATTATAACATTCAAATGATGTCAGCAACCAAGACACGCTGTTACGAGGTGCAAGTAGTTTTAGTGTAGACGAAATCTGTGTTCAGCTAATTTTTTTCTATATACAGGAGAAATAGATAAGATACGAGTTGTTTCCTCCACGTTCTCATCATTAAATTTGAGCAATAAATATCTTACCATCCACGTCAAGATTTTTAGTGGAACACACAATATTATACTAGTGTTTTCAATTTATATAGTTTGATTTCTGGACTTTACTAACACCTATGCACCATGCCAAGATGATAGGAAAGTTTAGTACCACAGTTGGCTCCATGGAATTCAGATTGAGGATGAGGCTGATTGGATATTTCTAGGGGATTTTAGTTTAAACAGAAGTATCAGCGACATGAATAAGCCTGGTGGTAATTTACAGGAGATTTCAATTTAATATTGTCATTAGTGCATGGGGTGCAGTTAAAATTCCTCTATAGGGCAGAAAATACACTTGGAGTAATACGCAACATCAGCTACTTTATAAAAATTGGTCTGGTTTTTTACTTCAGATTCTTGGATTCAAAGTTATTAGAACACCCTAGATTTTCCTCTAGAAATGACTACATCTGATCACATCCCTCGTGTGATTCAAACTCAAACTATCATGCCCAAGAGCTAGGTTTTCAGGTTTGAAAATTGATGGATGGAGCATGAGAAGTTTATGCCTTTATTTGAATCTGTATGGTTTCAATCCATTCATTTTGCAGATGCTGCCAAAGAATTTCTGCCAAATTGAAGGTTCTCATAACGCAAGTCAAAACTTGGGACATATCTTTATCTTTGCTGAAAGATGAAATTGATTATGCCAATTGCATTATTACCATGTTAGATTCTTTTGAAAACCGTAGAGAACTGTTGCGGACCGAGCCTGCTTTGAGAGTAGCATTGAAAGAACATCTCACAAATCTACTCATGCAGCAAAAGATTTACTGGTAGCAAATCCTCAAAACGTCCATCAAATAGTTTGCCTAAGTTCTCGGTTGCATTTTTGTTTTCCCGTTGGTGTATCATTCATAAAACATATTGTTCATAAGTTGCTTGGTTTCTTGGCTCAACTTGGTCTTTGCACCAATGGTGCAATGTGTTATCTCGTATTACCCAGCATGGTTCCCTCCTGAGCAATCTGCAAACTGTTTCTTTTGGTGAAAATACTGCTTGAAGCCATTGGACACCTACAAAACACATGCTACAGGTTTACATTGAAATGGAAAGGATGTGCCCTCTTGGAGGGACCCTTGGCAGGGACATAGTTTATAACTTGTCCAACCATAACTTTTTTTTCAAACAACCAACTTTTGTCTATCCGTCAAGTTTAGCCAACTGAAGATGTATGGCTTCACTCTTCCATTTACATTTTTTGAGTAGAGGTATTTGCTCAGTTTCAACAAATGGAAATTCTTTTTGATGACGTCATCCTAGGTGATGACCCTGACTCTTGGCAATTCACATCACATCCTTAACATTTCAAGGTGGACTAGACTTCTGAACTCCTACTTGGACATTCCACACCAATTCCTGCTATTTTATCGGCTTTGGAAAACCTGTAATCAGCTGAAGCAAGAAAAAATGGCTACTTCTGAATGACCGATTGAAAACTAGGTAGGTTCTATAGAGGAAGAATTTCTTCATTCATGACTACACTTGTCTCATGCATGTGTGACCAATTTGTTCTGGAGTCAAGAGATCATCTCTTCTTCCACTGTCCATTTGCTCAATTTGCTGGAGGAACATCTGCCCCACTTGGTCAGCCTTATCAGTTGTGATTCAAGATCAAGTTGACAATCTCACACATTTACTGAACCTGAGTTTGCTATGGACATCATCATTTTTGTTGCCTGGGCCATCTAGAATACTAGGAATACCTTCATTTTTGGAGCAATTTCTCCAAGCCTTTATGCTTGCGGAAGTTACTTCAAACAAGAGTTGAAATGGCTAGTGCTACGGGCAAACGAAAATCATATGGATCCCTTTCAGAATGGGTACACCATTTCAAATAAGCAATATACTTACACCTGCTACCCTCTGCAATATTTTTCTTTGTTGTTGTAACTGTTTTATTGTTCTAGCTTTTAGGCTTTAGCTGGTGACTTAGATTTCATTTGATTTTCTTCCACTTTGTTGTACATAGACTTGGCTTTATGAGAATATCTACAAAAATATACTGTGGGAAGTAATTCCTACAGTTTCGGGTCAAAATAATAATTTGATTGCTTTGCTTCTAGAACAGTGTAATCTAGAGTCTGTTGTCTGAAGCAAATGTTCATGCGTGTTACAAATATAACAAATAGTACATTTAATTTTCTTACTGCTGTTAGAAATGTCATAACATGATTACATCTTAATCTAAGTGAGAATTTGGACTACTAGAAAATTGCTTATAGGTGGGGTCAGATTAGAGGCGGGTGGACTATGGTACCTGCCACTAGTAATCTAGCCTGGAACGAGCGGAGGGTTATTAAATTGTGCTCGCCACTACTATATTATCATAGGAGTAGCCATGGGGCATATTAAAATTTTGCTCGTCTGGTGCCCGCCACTGATGTATTAGGTACCTGTGTGGCCGTGGCCCACCAAAAATATATTTGGCCCCCCGGATCAGATTTGCCAATAGTTACCAATAGCAGGTGACACTAGCCACCCGCCACTTGTGAGATGACAATAATTAAAGTGACATTGTACAGTAGCTTTTCCCACCCATTCTTCTTCCTCACTTCACTTGTTGGGCTCCCCAGTGTAGGAGTTTGCAACGTACAGTTTCCCATCAATGAGCAACCAAGGTATCAATCCGTGCAGGTACCGTTGCCCTGTAACAGTTGGTTGAATGTTCTACATCACAAATAAAACTTCGTTTGTATCCTTTATAGTTCTAACAAGTGTGTCAGTCCTTTATAGTCTTACTAGTTGCACAAGGCTATTAAAAAATAATGTCGGATAAATATTTTGATATTTTAGGAATAAAATAAAACTGAAAATAAAACATCGTGTAAAAGTTGTTGGAAGGTGATTCTTATTTTAAAATTGTACTAGGGTTAATAGGTTCATCAAACGTACGCTCCAAAGCATAAAAGTGTGGCAAGTAACATTATCATGTGAAAACGTGCATCATGAAATTTCTCAGTTCTCATACAAGATTGATGGATGTGTAAGATTATATATAGGTTGTTGATTACATTTATGACATGGTTTCAAATTGCAAATAGTCCCTTACCTTTTCACCAAGGAGTGACCTATAAAACTCATGGGAGGATGTGCTCAATGACAACGATTGAAGCAAATTATTATTTTTGTAAAATTTTATAGTTTTCTGGACCTTTTAAATAACAACTTTGTTTGGTGTAAACAATAATATGAAAATAGTCATGGGTATAAGGACTTGTACTTATAACCTTACACTTGTGTGTGGGATCTCATCCTGATTTACAACATAATGCTGATAGACACCCGTTACGATGTGCTCACAACACGATGAAGTGGAGGATGTGTTCAAAGTATGTCACGACCGGTTATCGATCTGCATCGAGCGTCAGTTATCCAACCGCTGACCCTTACCGTGTTGCGGGGTTACCTCGGTTATTAAGGATTTCTCCAGACAATGTCGAATAGGAAAATGTCGTTCAACAATATTTTAAGGCACAAAAGTTTGTGTAAATGCACCAAAATTTGACCCCTATTATAAGAGCTAACTATTTTTAAATTAATTTTTTGATGTTCGATATACTTTTATTCACAGTTTGAATGGCTAAAGTTAAAACAAGACATTTAAAAAAAATGCTAACAAAAGAAATTATGTAGGTTGCGGTTTGACGACTTTGTGTTCATGCACAAGCTCTGACAACCTTGAAAAAATTATGGAGCACACTCCATACGGCTTTTGACGATAGCTAGAGTTGCTCCAACATATATACGGCTTTTGACGACCGCTTTTGCCGGGCAGGGTTTGGAAACGGTTCGTCAATGATATTGTTGGTGAATGGAAATCGGAGTTGCGTTGGTGATGGCCCAAGGTAATTAAGTAGTACTAACTAGGTCCACACATCTCTTTAATTCTAGTTTCGATACCATTATCATGTTTGATTATTATCTGATTGGATTGTATTCTCGCAAAGTGCATGAGGCAGAAACAGGGAACTAAGTTTTGTGCATACTACGTTTGCAAGAATATTCGCATGACAACCGAATGATGCAGAGATGCAAGACAACTTTAGATACGTCAGCACTATTCACAATTTTTTAATGAAGATCTAATATATATACACACAACTAATATATTAATGTTGATCTCCTTCTTTAAAGATGTAAGACATGCGAGAGAAGCTCCTAGTAGGGAACTGCATACGAGAAATTCAAGAGGAAATTGCAGGATTTTTGCTTATGGAGGTCACATATGAAAGTGGAGAATACCATTGCCGCTAATGCCTGCATGTAATGATCTCCAAATTGTAGGAGAAATTATATATACCAAATTGTATATATGATCCTACAAGAAATTATATTATATATGTATGGACATACGAGAAATTATATTATATATGCATAACGTGTACAATATGTAGTAGCGTAAAATATGTTTGAATTGAAAAAAATTGAACGCAAAATACAAATGAAAAAGAAAAATAAACCCTAAAATCCTAAACCCCAACACAAAATCCTTAGTCCCGGTTGGTGTTGGTGTCACCAACCGAGACTAAAGGTCCTCCAGCCCCGGGCGCTAGCTCGCGGCCACGTAGAGGGACCTTAGTCCAGGTTGGTGTCAACAACCGAGACTAAAAGGTCCTCCAGCCTCCAGCGCGCGCTCGCGGCCACGTGAAGGAAGTTTAGTCCCGGGTTGTGGCCAACCAAGACTAAAGGGTAGAGGCCTTTAGTCTCAATTTTGCTGTCCGGTTGATGAACCGGGACTAAGAGCATCTCCAGCCGTTGGCCCCCCAGGAGGGGGTAAAAATCGCCTCCTGGGGGCGCACCGGCGCTAACCCGTGCGCTGGGAGCGTGATGCCCCTCCGTCGCGGCCCCCAAGTTATTTTGAAAAATTTAAAGACGGCACAAACACGGCGCAAATTTATTGCAAACTTCGGCGAGTTCGTTCAAACTTAAACATATTTTACAAAAAAAAAGAGAAAAAACTACTAGGGGCCGCCACCATTACCGCTCCTCGCCGTCTGCCTCGCAGCTCCCCGCCGCCCGCCGCCCGCCCTCGCAGTTCTACATGCCGAGGAGGCGGTACAACCGCGTGTAGTCGCTGTCGCCGTCGTCGTCGTCGTCGCCGCCGCCGCCGCCGCCGCCGTCCCTGCTGCATCCCTCCCCCAGTTGGCGCGGCGGGTTGGACGGTCCGGGGGCGTCCTCGTCGTCGTCGCTGTCGAGGATGACGACGCCGTGCTCCTCGCGCCCGCGCTTGCGGGCTTCGATCTCCTCCAGGGCCCGGCGCTGCCGGACCATCTCGTCGCAGAGGTAGTCGTCCCGCGCCCACTGCATGGCGTCCTCGTCGGAGAAGCCGCGCCGGGCTATCTCCTCGTACTCCGCGGGGAGGCTGGGCTCCGGCTTGGGCTCGACGAGGACGAAACGGCCGGATGGGGGTGGAGTCACCGATGCGGACGTCGGAGCTACGGGTGCGCGCGCTGACCGGCATGTCCTGGGGCTCCGGCTTGACAGGGCGGAGGCAGGGAGAGCCCGACGAGCGGCCGGACAAGGAGGAGGACGCGCCGGGCCGCTCCATACGCCTCGGCGTCCAGGAGCTCCCTCGACGGCGTGAGAAGGTCGGGGGAGCGTGGTACTCGAGGCGCGGCATGTTGTCGCCCTCGATGTACTCGAGGACGGCCTCCAACGTGCGGCCGGGTACGCTCCACCACCAGCGCCGACCCTTGGAGTTGAGCCTCCCGGAGGGCACGACGCCGTTCGTCGCCTCGAGCTGCTCGGCGTGTCGGCGGCGGAAATAGGACTCCCAGAGCGGGCTGTCGGGGGCGTACCGTGGGCCTTCCCTCGCCGCTCGCGGCAGGGACGCACAGATGCGCGCGATCTCCGCACGCCGCCGGCGCTGATCCGCCACGTCCCCGGCACCCGCATGTCCGGCGGGACCGGGTACTCGGCCTCGAAGAGGACGCGAGCCTCGCCCTCGTGCAGATGGCGGCGCCCGAAACCATTCGCCGCCGCGCCGTCGCCTGGGAAGCGCTCGGCCATCCTTTGAGCTGGAGACGGTGAGAGAGGAGGAAGGGGAAGAAGTAGGCGCGTCGGTGGTGTAGTGTGTGTGCGTATCTCCGGCGCGCTGGTTCTCGGCTTTATATAGGCGGTGGCGCCGCGCGGTAGGCTTGGCCGCGCGTTATTACGTGTGGCGGGCGAGGGGACACGCGTCGCCCGGACTTCACTGCGCCGCCCGTGAGGCATCAATGGAGGCTGACCGGCGCGGCAGCGCGCGCAGCTTTGGCATTGATTCGCTGCGGGAAACGAGGCGATGAGGACGATGAAGCAGCGAGAAGAGAGTCGAGTCGCTGACACGGCTGGCCCACGGCGCTTTCGCGCCAAAAAATATTCACCCGGCGCTCCCGAGCGCCCCCCAGCGCGCCGGGTTCGGGCTGGGTCCGCCGGCGCCAATTTCGGCCCGAGCCAACGAAAAATGGGCCCCTGAAGGCGCGACTTGGCTGATTTTTTGGCGCCGATGGCCGAAAAGTCGCCTGGGGGCCTTGTCGGGGGCGCGGGTGGAGATGCTGTAATGCACCGACCTACGTAAATACTTATGGAGTTTATACTTGCTTGAGTAAAAACTTCCGTCATCTTCCGACGATAGAAACAAACTGAAGAAAAGGAACATACCTATGAACCATCCAACGTCAGCTGGATCAACCATTCTTAGTAACACCTAAAAGTACAGATAAAATCTACCCTGACAATGACAAGTGAGAGTGTCTTCCATTCGACGCAGCCTGTAAGAACTGACCACGAGATCACCAGCGTCTGTTAAAAAAAAGCGTCAACTGACAAGTAGTAGTACAACCGAACGATCAAAGGAAGTGCATGCATACCTTTTATTTTATCTTATCTTTCGAGAGGAAAAGAAAAGGGGACTGGAAATCTTGCATTCTCAGATCGGTGGAAAATACTTTTCTCCTACACTAATAATTACTCCTACTAATTAACCTTTCGCTAGGAAGACCACGTGCACAGGGATGGATAGGATAGGTTAGACTAGTCACAGTGGGAGTAACTTCGGTAGTAACATCGAATCCAACCCAACAAATTTGCTTATGTGGCAGTGAGTTAATGAGGAGAGATGTAGTATTAGTAACTTAGCTAGTTACTGTAACATCACATGTCCCAATGCAATATAAGTCTATAACTTAATAAATGAAGCTTTACATATTACCACACTTATGTTACTATCCACTATTGAGGTAGTAATATAGTCTAAGGATATGTGTATATTACTAGTGTATGTTACTCTCCATTCATTCTGTGTAGGATATCAATGCAGTATAATAAGCAGTAACTGCCGAGTAGTGGAGGCTAATCACCTTTCACCACAGCGCGCGTCAATGCACTGTTCTAAATAGTGAGCATTATGATGCACGAGATCCAGTGAGCACTATGTTTTAAATAATGCCGAAATGATATTTTGAAGTTTTAAAAAATTTCGAAAAAAGTCTGCATGTTCATGTGGATGTATACTACACGTGTGGATATTTCGACAATGAAATGAGCGGGGGAAAAAGCGACTATGTGAGCTGCACAAAAATGATAAAATCGTGCTATTGGAAGAGGAGCAGTGCGTGTACAGTTACTTAGAAATCCTTGCGTGGCTCACATGTTTACTTATTTCATCACCAAACTTTGCATATGTATAACATACATCCATATGAACCTGTAGAATTTGTTTATTTATTTAAAGGAACTTTTTAATGTAGTTTTTGAACTATTCAAAATAAAGTGCTCCAATGTACCCATGCTCCAAAAATCCACACTACGCGCCAGTGCCAGTTTTTTCTTTACCGTGCATTAGAGAACAAAGCTATAATGCAAATATTAATATAATAACTGTAAAATATCAACTCAAGTCGTCCATCCATAGTTGAGATGGCAGCTGCAGCGAAAATATCGGGGCTCCCACATTTCCACGCTGCTAAAGTCTCACATAAAAGAGAGGATATGCAGAAGGTGTGGCTCACCAAGAATAGTATAGTCTTCATGATTTAGTCCACCTTACGATCTTTTTGGCCGCACTTTTGTCAATAAATATGCCACTAGACTGACTACATCCATAGGATCAGGACAATTCAATGTGACTTGTCTGAGTTCTTTGATTGTGAAGTGCTTGTTGCACTAGCATGGTAAAATAAAATCATAACAATAACTCAGGGAGTAATACCCATTTTCCATGTAGCGACAGTAGCGTGTGTTCATTTTGAAATGAGTAGAGTGGTCAAATGAATTACTTCCAGAGCAAGTGAAGTAAGAAAATCATCTCATGACCACGCTAAATAATGCAGTTTTCTCTATGCTAGGTGCCCCTTAAATTGAATAGGTAAGGAAAAGAAAAGATGTCAAAATGCATAAAATGAACAATCCAGCTAGGACAACGAAGCTTCAAATGTGGAATGAAATCTGTTTCTGCCTCTGTTTTCTTTTCGGGTGATGAGGACGCCCTCTCCTCTCCCACTCTGAAAAAGGAGGAAATGTAGAACAAACTTGTGGAGGTCAGCTGATCAAATGAGCATTTCGTTTATTGGAACGAGAATTGGTCTGCTATTGCACTAGTCAACTACGGCACATTTACGACAAATGAAATGAATAAACCGATTGTGGTGAGCCTCCTAAGTCTTCATATCTTCCATAGATTATGGAAGTATATTTTAGTCTGGTAGACCCATATTTTAGATGGAAGGTTTTAAGTGATCCCATCTTTAACTTGATAAATCCTTCAACCGGCGGCTAGGAGAAACACTCACTAGTAGAAAACAAGGCTTTAGTCTAGGCCGGGTAAGCCCCTTAATCCCGGTTCACTCACGAACCGGGACCCATGGGGGCATAGGTCCCGGTTCATGAGGCCAGGGGGCCGGCCGGCCCTCGTGGGGCATTGGTCCCGGTTCGTCTGGCCCCTTTGGTACCGGTTCCAGACACGAATCGGGATCAATGGTCCTCGCTCCTGGCCCACAACCATTGGTCCCGGTTCGTGGCTGGAACCGAGACTAAAGGAGGTCCCGGTTCCAGCCACGAATCGGGACCAATGAAATGCCTATATATACCCACTCTCCCGCAAGCAGAGCAGTGGAGTGCTCTGTTTTTTTGGCCGGTCGTGCGTGGGAGAGCTTTGTGGTGCTCTAGCTCACCTCCTATGCACATGAGGTGTTCGATGAAATGCTCGAGCCATACTTAAGCTTTCTTCTCTCGAAGCTCCTTGTCCAAGCTCCATTTTTCTCAAGATTTGTCTAGGTTTGGCGGTCCGTCCTGTCCCGTCCCCGTCCTCACAGCCGTCGATCGCCCGCGCCGATCTCGTCGCCGGCACCATCGTGGTGAGCCTCTTGATCTTATCTTCTTTCTAAATGAAAAAAGTTCTTACTTGTATGATTTAGATAGATACTTGTGTAATTTTCATACATTTATTATTGTTTGTTATTATATAGTGTGATGGTTTTGGTATCCGCCTCCGTCGGCCCTCGTCCTGTCTACGATTCGGATGTGGTATATATTATCTTTTATAACTATTTGGTTCATTTAGTGTTTATGACAATTATGCTGACCAACGTGACATAGATTTTTTTATCTAGGAGGTATGTGAACCGGAAATTCCAACCGACCCTATTGTCGAGAGGTTAAATTTAGTTAAAGAAGAAAACAATTACTCGAAGGAAAAATTGAAAAAATTGAGGAGGAGAAGATGATATTGGAGTTGCATGTTGCGGATGTCATCGATGATCACAAGATCAAGATCGATGCAATGCGCTTGAAGATTAGAAAGATTAGAAAATATGCCATTCATACTGAGGCTTGGTATCATTATGCCGTTGGATCAATTGTTACCTTAGTTGCGATTATGATCGCATTTGTTTTTGCATTGAAATGTTTTACATAGTTTCAATGTATGGTTTAATTAGATGCTCTGGAGAGCTATATGTTGTTCAATGAGAACTATGTATGTACTTTGGTTTTAATGCGATGATGAACTTCTATTAATTTGGTCACTTATCTATTCATGATGTTTGTAATGGTTTTTGACACACTTAATTATATATAATGCATGCAGATGAACTGACAATGGATGTACAGTAACAAACGCACCTCCGAGTACATTGAGGGCATGCATAATTTCCTCGCAATGGCTGAGGCAAACAAGCAGAATGGTTTTATGTGTTGTCCATGCCCTATATGTGAGAATACGAGGTCTTACTCTGACTCGAAAACCCTTCACACCCACCTACTTTATAAGGGTTTCATGCCACACTATAATGTTTGGACCAAGCACGGAGAAAGAGGGGTTATGATGGAAGACAACGGAGAAGAAGAGGATGATGACAACTATGTGCCCCATGAATACGGCGATGCTGCAACGGGGGAAGCTGAAGATCAAGAGGAACCAGACGATGTCCCCGATGATGATCTTCGCCGGGTCATTGTTGATGCAAAGAGACAGTGCGAAAGTGAAAAGGAGAAGCTGAAGTTTGATCACATGTTAGAGGATCACAAAAAAGGGTTGTACCCCAATTGCGAAGATGAAAACACAAAGCTCGGTACCACACTGGAATTGCTCCCATTATGGATGTCCATAATTAAGTTGATCCATATTTTTTCTGATCTCATCTACGTTTCTATATGTGCACGTTCTCTTGTGTCAAAGTATTGAAGAAATCCATGGTTTCATCATTAGCCAGAAGTAACAGGCGCATTTTGATATGAAGCCCTCCAAAGTAATTTTGGACAAGAGTTCCGATAGGATAATTCACTTTTTGGTACGGATTTCAGCAAAGGCCTTCCAAATAGCGATATTCAAAAGGCTCTTGTTGAACTTCGTACCAAAAAGCGAATTATCTTATCCGGGACTCTGTTCCAAAACAACTTTGCAGAGCTTCGTACCATCATGCGCCTGTTACTTCCGGCTAATGATGAAGCCATGGTTTTTTTTGAATCCTTTGACACTAGACAACGTGACATATAAAAGGGTAGATGAGATCAGGAAAAATATATGGACCATTTTCTGCACATCCAGAATGGCGCCATTTTGTTAAATCCCTTAAAGGTTAAGATAATCCCTTGTTTGACATTCATGAGAGAGGCCGCCCGGACGTCGGACATTCATGAGAGAGGCAGTCCAGTCCGGTCGCCGGACATGTCATGTGATAGGTAGTATTTTTTTTGTTCATAGAAAACTCCGATAACTCTTCAACAAGAGGGGGGACATCGATCAACCCCCTTGCCCGACCAAACCCTAGAAGCGTCGAGGCCACCCAAATTTACCAAGTTAAAAGAGCGTTGTCGAGGCCACCCCAAACCCTAGAAGCGTCGAGGCCACTAATTAATATTCCTTGTTGTGATTAGCTAGCTAGGTCTATGTTTGCCACTAATATATCCATCTGTCATGTTGTAATATTTGCAGTAACTATGGATCAAAGAGACTTAGAACAAGAAGAGTTGTTGGGGGACATAATCCGCAATGGATGTGATGTCTCGTTGTTTTTCAACGACACCGATGGTCTAGAAGGAGAGGGTGAAGGCTCCGATGATCGAACAATGGAGGAGGAAAGACATGATCATGATGGCTCCGGTAACCAAATGTTGGTGGAAGAAGGAGACCATGATGACGGCTCCGGTGACCGAATGATGTCTCGTTGTTTATCAATGACACCGATGGTCTGGAAGGAGAGGGTGAAGGCTCCGATGATCGAACAATGGAGGAGGAAAGACATGATCATGATGGCTCCGGTAACCAAATGCCGGTGGAAGAAGGAGACCATGATGACGGCTCCGGTGACCGAACGTAGGAGGGAGATGTTGCAAAGTCCAGCGAGGTATATATATTAATTTAGCACGTGCAGACTAGCTAATTGATGCATTAATTGTTTTGGTATGTGCATATATTAACTCTTCTTTCTTCTTTTATAGCCCTCCGGATCGAGCCAAACTTCGGTAACGAGACGAGGCCCGAAGAAAAGGTTGCGCTATGATGAAAGGTTCACAATCACAGCAATCTCCGACGATGGCCAACCGGTTGAACCCAGGCGGACCAAGGATGCATTTTCTACTCAGTTCGGAGCTATTGTTAGGGACAACATCCCGATCAGCATCCAGCTATGGAATAAGTCTAAGAACAAAGACCCTCAAGTTTCTTATGTCACCGATAGACAGAAAGATGATATTTGGACCTCGCTGAAGGAAAATTTCACCCTACCGCCAGAGGAGGATCCAATTAAGCCAGTTATAGAGCCACTAGTCAAGGCGTGTGCTCTTAAGAAGATGGCAGATCTATTCAGGAGGTGGAAGAATGAGTTGAAATCAACGTTTGTCGACAAAGGGAAGACTCCGGAATTCACCGGCCGATTTGAGAAGATAAGAGATCACTGGCCCGCATTTGTGGCCTACAAGACATCGGACAAGAGTAAGAAGATGTCAGAGACAAACAAGATAAATGCTGCAAAGAAGCTGTATCACCATCGCACGGGGTTAGGTGGCTACCTCAAAGCCCGACCGTTGTGGGACAAAGATGAGAATGACCTGATTGCTAAAGGGGTCGAACCAGAGACATTGAACTGGCCAGACCGTTCAAGGACTTGGTTTTTCAGGGTTGGGGGAACTTTGGACCCTGAAAGAGAGAAGTGCGTTTGGACGGACGAGCAACTTGCAATACCTGTCAAGAAGCTTCAGAAGTATAACGCCGCAGCGCAGGACGGGACGTTCATTCCCGACAGAGAGAAGGACGAGTTGACTGAGGCCCTCGGGAATCCTGAGCACCCTGGACGAACACGAGGCACGCCAGGCTCTGTTGCGTGGAAGGTTGGGTTTCCCGGCGTAGGCGGTTACAAAACCCGGGAGAGGAAGAGGAAACGGGAGCTGAGCTCAATGCAGAAGCTCAATGCAAGAGTACTAAAGCTAGAGGAACAAGTTGAGAGCCAGCAAGCTGCCGGCCAACCATCTCAGCGGCACGAAGCTACCCCGCCATCTTAGAGGAGAAGCAGTGTGGCTTCCACGAAGCTCGTTCAGCAGCCTGACTTCAAGGCTCCTAGTTACCCCGTGGATGCTATCACGGAGGCTCAACATTGACAGCTTATGACGAAATGCCAGAACCTCACCTTGAAGGCGGCTGTCGGCTCTGTTGCACCTCCTCAACCTGGCGGAACTTTTCACTGCCGTCCGATTCCACATGGCTATGCTGTTGTGATGGTAGATGAAGTAATGGAGGGATATGAGGAGCTCGAGCTTGACCGCCCTACAAGTGAATGGGAGATTCAGCTGGGTCTTGCTCAGAAGACTCCATGTCTAGGGCGGAAGGAGTACATCAAGCTTCCAAACTAGACGCCTCCACCTCCTCCTCCTCCTTGGCAAGTCAGGGCACTCCGCCTCCTCCTCCTCCGGCGAGTGATCAGGGCACTCCACCTCCTTCTCAAGCTGCTCTGGCGCGTGAGGCCACTCCGCCTCCTCCGGCCCGTCCGAGTAGTCTGCCTCCTCCTCCAGCTCGTCAGCAACGGCGGAAGACAAACGCCACCGCTCCGGCGCGTCGGAGCACTCCACCTCCTTCTCCTTCTCATAAGAAACGACAAAAGAGAGACGCCGTTGCTCCAACGGCTAGCAGTACAGCCAGAGGTGGGAGGCAATACAGATACGGTCCATCTCTCAAGACTCCGAAAAAGTTACCATACAAGAGGACCGAGGAGGAAAACGCGGATATCTATGAAGCCCAAGTGAGGGAATTTCTTGCAAAGAAACCTCCACCTCCGAAGGGGAAGATAGATTCGGTGAAAGCGAAGCGCACCATCGATGCCCTGAAGCGACCACCACCACCTCTTCCAGATTCCAACTATGTCCGCTATATTAAAACAACATATCAAGATGCGCAGGACTCGGGAACTACTTCTAGTGATAAAAGGTTAGTAGAACGAAGAAGTGGGAAAAAATTCCCCAGCTCGGCGAACAGGTGACCAATCGTGCCCCCCACTCAAGGTTGATACGTCTCCATCGTATCTATAATTTTTGATTGTTTCATGCCAATATTCTACAACTTTCATATACTTTTGGCAACTTTTTATATTTTTTAGGGACTAACATATTGATCCAGTGCCTAGTGCCAGTTCCTGTTTGTTGCATGTTCTATGTTTCGCAAAAACCCCATATCAAACAGAATCCAAACGGGATAAAAACGGACAGAGAATATTTTTGGAATATTTGGAGAATTCCGGAAGAAAAATCCACGCGAGACGGTGCCCGAGGTGGCCACGAGGCAGGGGGGCGCGCCTGCCCCCCTGGGCGCGCCCCTGACCCTCGTGGGCCACCCGTAAGGCGGTTGATGCCCTTCTTCGGCCGCAAGAAAGCTATTTTTTGGAAGAAAAAAATCTCGGCCAAGGTTTCAATCCAATCGGAGTTACAGATCTCCATATATATACGAAACGGTGAAAGGGCAGGGGAAGAACGCAGAAATAGAGAGAGACAGAGAGACAGATCCAATCTCGAAGGGGCTCTCGCCCCTCCCACACCATGGAGACCATGGACCAGAGGGGAAACCCTTCTCCCATCTAGGGAGAAGGTCAAGCAAGAAGAAGAAGAGGGGGGGCTCTCTCCCTTGCTTCCGGTGGCGCCGAAGTGCCACCGGGGGCCATCATCATCACCGCGATCTTCACCAACACCTCCGCCATCTTCACCAACATCTCCATCACCTTCCCCCTTCTATCTACAACGGTCCACTCTCCCGCAACCCGTTGTACCCTCTACTTGAACATGGTGCTTTATGCTTCATTTTATTATCCAATGATGTGTTGCCATCCTATGATGTCTGAGTAGATTTTCGTTGTCCTATCGGTGGTTGATGAATTGCTATGATTGATTTAATTTGCTTGTGGTTATGTTGTTGTCCTTTGGTGCCCATCATATGAGCGTGTGCGTGGATCACACCATAGGGTTAGTTGTATGTTGATAGGACTATGTACTGGAGGGCAAGATTGACAGAAGCTTCAGCCTAGCATAGAAATTGATGCATACAGGATTGAAGGGGGACCAATATATCTTAATGCTATGGTTGGGTTTTACCTTAATGAACGTTAGTAGTTGCGGACGCTTGCTAATAGTTCCAATCATAAGTGCATAGAATTCCAAGTCAGGGATGACATGCTAGCAGTGGCCTCTCCCACATGATACTTGCTATCGGTCTAGTAAAGTAGTCAATTGCTTAGGGACAATTTCGCAACTCCTACCACCACTTTTCCACACTCGCTATATTTAATTTATTGTTTCTTTACTTAAAAAGATCCTACTTTTTATTTACGTGCTCTTTATATTCTTGCAAACCTATCCAAAACACCTACAAAGTACTTCTAGTTTCATACTTGTTCTAGGTAAAGCGAACGTCAAGCATGTGTAGAGTTGTATCGGTGGTCGATAGAACTTGAGGGAATATTTGTTCTACCTTTAGCTCCTCATTGGGTTCGACACTCTTACTTATCGAAAGAGGCTACAATTGATCCCCTATACTTATGGGTTATCAAAGGTGTCTAGCGATATCGTCGGTAATCTGTCGGGGATGGTGCCCGGTACCAATCCTGCTGATTACCTGAGCGATGATGTGGTGTTTGACACAATGGAGGTGGACGAATTTAGATACCAGTACAGTAAGCCTCTCATAAAAGATGGAAGTCCTCCTCTAACAACGATGATGCGAAGATTCCATCAATGGTACATGAAAACCTGCAACGAGTGTGGGAAGGATGTTTTGACGATGAGAATTAAAGAGGAGCACGACCTCGTTGGAACTGGTCTGTTCTCTGTTGAGTTTGACGAGTTATTCCAGTTATACAATCAAAAGACCCTCGACAAAACACTCGTTACTTGCTACTGTCTGTAAGTACTACTTCTGTAATTAAGTCTCTATATATAGCTCAGCTCTTTCATTGCATGTGTATATATAATTATTCTCACTATATTATGCTGATTGAAGATCATCGAATGCAGAAAAGCACAAATCTATGACATTGAGTTCATTAACCCAAATATCATACATGAATGGACTGTTAAACACAATGTCAAAGAAACCGAGGACAACTTGCTACAATCATTGCTCAAAAATCAAAACAAAGATATATTACTCTTTCCTTACAACTTCAAATGAGTGTTACTGTCTTGTGCATAGCCGGTTTCCCTTATTACTCGAGGTTATAGTAATGTAATTGATGAGTTATGCATGCGTGCGCAGGTTCCACTATATTCTCCTAGAGATTAAGCTTGAGCGGGGAGTAGTAACCGTCTTAGACTCGAGACGAAAAGATCCCGAGGACTATGCGAACATGACTCAAATGCTCCAGAAGTAAGTTCAATCGATCATTATCGCACCATATCGGAAACTTTGTTCATTTTCTGATATCAAGTAATTATTTTCTTTGTCTGGCAGGGTTTGGAAAGAGTTCACCGTAATTACTCCGGGACTGCCAAGCGAGCTGCGATTTACACACCCGAAAGTAAGCACTACTACCTAGTTTCGTGCATCTCCCATTGATTCTAGCTAGTTTCATCAATACCATTTAGCATGCTTGCTTATCAGTTCGATTGTTGTCTATTTCTTGTAAAGTGCTTGTGGTAGGAAGGCGGGAATGTTTTTTTGTGCATACTGTGTTTGCGAGTTCAACCGCCACTGGACCTGTGAGCGGGGCTACTCTGAAAAACAACATGAAGTGTGTAAGCAAAAATATTCACAATTTTATTTTATTACCATCATTTGTGTTGAGTTTCATTCATATACATGTATTGACCCTCTTCTTCAATTTAGATCTGGTAGATGCGGGATGAACTCCTACCACAAGATCGCATACGAGCAATTCAAGAGGAATTGCGGGATTCTTTCTTGACCACGTCATCAATAAAGCCGGAGAATACCATGTGAAAATTGATATAGAGATGAGATGTTAGGGATTGTAAGAGATCTTATATTGTATATATGTAGCTAGTAGCGTCGGATAGATATACGGAAACTTGTTGTTCAACAAATCTCTCGGAGAAAGAGAGGTGCACTCCTCTCTGTATATGTTCATGACGATCTTGTGTACTTAATGGTTCTTTCATTTGCTTACTAGCTAGCGTGTCGAGTTCTCTCTATACGTATAGTAGCTAGCGTCGACCAAGCACGGAGATAAGAGAGGTCACTTCTCTCTATTAGCTAGCTAACACAATATATGAAACCCCTAAATTAACCCTCCAAAACCCCCTAAACCCCCCACCCTTTCAAAAAAAGAAACCCAGCTCCTGAGTTGCTGACGCGTAGATGCCTTTTGTTAACACAAGCCAGGACTAAAGGCCCTCCTGCCTGGGCTCGTCGCAGCGGCCACGTGGAGCACCATCTGTCCCGGTTCGTAAGCGAACCGAGACTAAAAGTGTTGGGCTTTAGTCCCGACCCTTTAGTCCCGGTTTCAGAACCGGGGCTAATGGACCTCTGGAACCGGGACAAATGGACCGTTTTCTACTAGTGACCGACAGATCCTCAAAAAAAAAAAAGACAGACAAGTTGTAACAGAAAAAAAGAAAAGAAAACTTGGGATGCCAGCTAGAGATGCAGCACAAAGGTGAATCACTCAGGACCTATGAGATAAAAAAAAGGTACAGGCGAAACAAAGCTAATCGTTGCCAAGGGCACCAATCTTGCTAGAGGCTTCAGGCGCATATCAGTATTTTGCAAACTTCTATTTCAAAGTAATATTGGTAAGCATATAAGTGTGACATTGGAAAAGAACAGAAAGGGATTTAGTCAGTAAATGTACATCAATATTGGCTGCAACATGGTGACCAGTTCCAATAACTAAATCTTATTGCACGTCCATCTTGTAAAGCCTAGTCAGGCAGCATCACGAACATCTAGTTAATCTCCTTAAAAGATCTCAACTGATTCTAAAAGATTCCCATGAGCAATGCTATATCTCCGTGCAGATTGTTACGTATCTTACATAAAGGATGATTTGGCAGCAGCTAATTGGATATTAGCGAGGACGCCGGGGGCCACCCTGAAAATGGGGGGGGGGGGGGGGTGGGGGTGCGTGGGGGCGTTTAGTTTTGGTGGAAGGAAGTTACACGTAGCAACTCGTAAAAGATTACGTAGGTCTAGGATTTTCGGATTCCCATCGTTGTCTGTAGGAAAAACTTAGAATCCCCATGCCTTCTTCTATTGGAACTTTGAAATATAGAAAATACGTGGTATCCAATGACCTCTTAAATCTCTACACCTTGCTTAATAATCACATTCGATCCAAGAGAAGTAAGAGCGAGTCAATGCCAGTTTTTCTTATGACACACTAGAGGACAAGCTGTGATGCAAACAATGAATGTCAAATATCAACTCAGGCCGTCCCGAGCTAATTTCGACAGCAGTTGCCAGGAAGAAGTCTGACATATCAACAAGCAAATATGCATCGCACTGCAAGCTGCTGACTTTTTCAGAAGGATTAGGGAAGCGGCCCGGCTTGATAATGAAGCCCTCAAGTACAGAACAATAACCACTAGCAAAGGTCTGAAAGGGAAAGATGGAGGCAGGACAAGTCTGAGCGAATAGCAAGGTGTTGCTTACCGAGAATAGCAAGGCATTGTTTTCACGTTTTGCTCCCGGAAATGTTAGTTTGGCCTAGTTCTTGTTTCAGTCAACAAGCAACTAGACTAAGTTACTTCGATGAAGACGATCAAGAAAATTCAGCGTCACTTGTCTGAAACAAATCTTTGATTCCGTAGGCGCTTGTTGAACTAGCGTAGTAAAATCACAATAATATCTCAGCAGGATGTTATGTTTGATTGATTCAAATAAGAGTATGCATGCATGTCTGCTATCATTAAACGTAAATTGCTTCATTTAATACTTGTTGATTGCACGGCTATTCCGGTACAAAGTTTTTACTATTTTCTTGTCCCTCTCATGGAGGGCCATTATACGAATGTTAGACAGATAATGATTAAGAAGGAAGAGAATATTGCTTGCTTAGCCGCCGGTGACCTTAAGCAACCACACCATACATCCATATCCATTGCTCAATACGTCCCTGGTGGATGATGGCGTTGCTTAAAGTAAGGAATAGAAACTCGTGAATGTTAGAAGGAAGAGAGGGGTTTGGTGGAATAGTTGTTGTATTGCTTGAGCCTCCTGGGCATATATATAAGAGTACATGATCTACTTAAAGTACAAGTCAAGCCAGAATATTTCCTAGTCTAACATATGTTTCCTAATACAATCACGTTACTCAACAACCCCCTGCAGTCAGAACGGTAGCGACGCAGACGGTGAGACTGGAGAAGAATTCGAAGGCAAGCTGATGGACACCCCCCCACAGTCGTAGCGGTCAACGCATCGCGGAGAAGTGGCTGAAGTGGAAACCAACGAGGTTGCTCAAGCAGGCGGTAGCCCTTTGTGCTGGTTGTCGATGTAGCCAAGAGCGTGGGTGGTGGAGCCGTGGTCGAGGTAGCCGTACGAAGAATGCCGTGGTCGATGTCGAGTCGGGGTGGCCGGTGTTGAGGAAGTCGCCGCGGAGCCGTGGGCGCAAGAGGGCGCCGAGTTAGCATGGGCGCAGTGATGTCGAAGTAGGGGTGCGCCGGGAAGAAAATGTTGTTCACGATGCGTCGCGGCGGGTTTGCCAAGCCCGGGGACACATCGTGGACGCAGGCACGCACCGGTGTTGCCAACACCGGGCATGCGTAGATGGACGAAGACGAAGTTGACGAAGCGCCGACCAGGCTTGCCAGGCCCGGGGAGAGATGTCGTGAATGAAGGCACGCATCGGTGTTGCCAGCACCGGGCATGCGTAGACGAGGGACCTGCACGAGCTATACGCCATATCAGAGAAGTCGGAGGGGCCAGCAGAGAAGAACTCGACGACGATTGCGGCGTCTATCAGCGCGGGGCCGATGTCACCAACGGTGGTTGGAGTAGACGAAGTGGTCGGGGTAGATGACGGCAACGCTGGCGACGGGCTGGTGCTTGGACGAAGAAGAAGGGGGTGGACGGGTGGCGGTGGCTACGAAGGTAGCGGCGGCGGCGGCCAAAGAAGAGCGGCGGCGGCGGCTAGGTTAGGAGTGCGGCTGCGGTGCTCAAAGTAGGCGAAGAACCCTGACAGCGTGACGAAGACCGGCGCGGACGGCGGCGTTCCCGCGCCAAGGGAGAAGTTGCGGCGCATATCACGGGAAGTCGACGCGCGGTGACGTCGGAGTGGACTGCGGCTCGCGGCGCTACCTCCCGAAGGGGCGACGCAGCAGCGGCAGGCGGGTCGGGGCGACGGCGGGAAGACCTCGGGGCGGCGGCGGGGACCGCGGGCCGCAACCCTGCGGCCCGAATGGGCAACACAACGGCGATTCGCGAGTCGGTGCAGCCGCGGGGACGGCCTCGGGGTGGCGGCGGGGACCGCGTATCACGGCACTACGGCCTGAAGGTGCGACGCAGCGGCGACGCACGAGTCGATGCAGCCGCGAGGAGAACCACGGGGCGGCGGCGCTGCGGCCCGACGGGGCGACGCAGCGGCAGCCCGATGCTCGATCGGCGGAGAGGCATGCGGTACTCAGGATGATCTTTACGGGACCTGGGAAGGCATGCGTAACCGACAGGCCAGGTCGGTCGCGCGGCGTAGATGAGGCGGATCGCGGCGGCGAGTGGGTGATCAAGCCGATCGCGCGCTAGGTCGGGGACGCCGCTCGGTGGAGGCGGTATGACGGCGGACTCCGAGATGAGGCCGGCGACGACAGACGGCGTGGGACGTCGTGCAGACGAGCTTGTCAGCACCAATACCCGGGCTGCCAAAGCAGTGCCGGCGCCCGGGCAGCAAGGCCCCAACGACCAACGGAGCAGCGGCGCCCGAGTTGAGGAAGCCGACGAGCCTGACGTAGCCGTCCCGATGCAGCCGAGGACGAGGCCGGCGAGGTAGATCGCCGGGCCGCCATGCAGACACAGTAGAGGCGGGTACCGTGGACCGACGGATGGGCCGGCGCGCGTGCGACGACTATGATTAGCCGTCACATGGCGCGAGGCCGCCGGGTCAGGGCAATGCAGGTGTCCCGGTCGGAGTAGGGCAGTGATGGCCGGTGCAGGGCAACAGGCAGACCGACGCGTGGATGGTGGCAGGCCCTGACGGGCCTCCTCGGCGCGGGACCGGACGAGGTGCATCAGGCGGCTGGACATGGCACTCGTAGAAGCGTGCAACTGAGAGGGGCACGAGATGTACAGCAGTGCATGAAGGCTGAGTTGATGCATGAGGAGACGAGCAGCCTCCAGCCACGAGTTGCCTACACACACCATGCACAAGCACATACGTGCATGGACACGGCCACACGCGGAGTGGATTTCTGATCCGGCGCCCGGCATTGGAGCCAAGCATATCCACGCGTGGTGCGTGAGTGGCTGCGGGCTGCACGCCGAGGAGCCGAGGACGCGGGTCCAGCGCAAGGCCAGCCGAGCGGCCGCCGTCCAGCATGCCAAGCCCGAGGCACCATCTAGCCGGAGACGATGAAGATGTCGATGAAGTAGACACGCGTTGTAGTCGACGGACGGCGGTGAGCAACGCAAACCGATCTACGGATCGGGAAACCAAAAAGAAATCGCCGATGAAGATGGCCGGCGGGAGAGAGAAAACCCGAATCAAGGGATCGGGAAAAAGACTCTCTAGGGCAGCCGGTTGACACGACCGGCGGACGAACCCTAGGTACGGGCGGCGCGGCCCCCGGCGGCGGTCATGGAGGCCGACCGCCCGAAGCGGGCGCAAGCGAAGCGGCGGGGGCTAGGGTTTAGAACCCGGAAACTGATACCATGTAGAAGTGCATGCTCTAGCCAATGCAATCAAAAGACCGATCTTATGAAAGAGACTAGGCAACACATTATACGTCAACACTCCCCCTCATGTGTAGCTCCCTCAGGCCTAAATGTGGACCGAAAGTGGGCTGCAATTTAATTGCGCCAGCCGGTTCTTGAACTCAAGACCTCTTAGCTCTGATACCATGTTAGAAGGGAGAGAGGGGTTTGGTGGAATAGTTGTTGTATTGCTTGAGCCTTGTGGGCATATATATATATATAGGAGTAAATGATCTACCTGAAGTACAAGTCAAGCCAGAATATTTCCTAGTCTAACCTATATTTCCTAATACAATCACGTTATTCAACAGTGAACAATATCGAATCCGCCTATGCAAGCCAGGTTCTAAAAGTTGAAACTTACATTTAAAAATTTATTATCTTCCCTATCCCTTTCTCTCATTTATGAATAACCGCCCACCATTAACTAATCAACTCCTTGTTATTACCAACACAGGCTACAACTTTCTAACAGAATACACGGATGACAATGGCACTTGTGCGTGATGTTGTCTTCGGACAAGGTGCTTAAGGGAGGTGGCCGAGGAAGGACAAAGTTGGAGGAATGGGAATGTACATTCTTAATAACCGCAACGATAGGTTGTCGTAAAGCGAGTAATCAGCATGAGGAGTTTTGGCTTGTGTGCTCGACGTGTTGCTTGTAAAATAACGATGTAGCCATCTTGGCATTACTGGGCCGGTCGACTACTGTAGCATGTGCGACTTTTTTCCTTTGCTTTTATTGGCTTTTCACTGTTTTGTATCGGTTTTATTCAAGGTCTCTTTAGTATGGTTGGTTTCCCTTTTTTTCCTTTCTTTTTGTTTCCCTTTTTCTTTTCTTTTTTGATTTTGTATACTTATTTCTTCTCCTTTTTATTCCTTCTTTTTCTATTTTTTTTGAACACATGTATAATTTTTTGATACACATTATACATTTTGGGTATATCACTAAGTAATTTTTATTTGCTCTTCTTAGTTATTTTCTATCTTTAGTTATGGGTAGGAAACACAAAATACCAAAAAAATTAGTTGTACCTACTAAACCAATGGTTGAAGAACCACTCAAAAATCTATCGTACTCCTGAAGCTTATTACTTGGATCATCTTCGATCCCTATGTGCTCGGGCTGAAACCCCAACTAGCTTAGTTAACGGCAAATCATTAGATGAGCATGCTTGTTATGTGCGACACCGCATATCTGAAAAAGGGAAACTCTTACTGGGTCAAATTCATCGTTTGCAGTGCTATGCTTGGAATTTATGTGAAATATATGATTTTACTTGTGTTCTGAAAACCCTAAGAAACACCTTCCCTATCAATGTGAGTTTAGTGATAATGGAATCCTATCTTCGTATGCTAAGGGTGTCTATAATTACTATGATGTTCAACAAATTGAAGAATTTGTTGCTTTCAAGGGTGCTTACGAAATAGCTTCTTTGATTGAAAAGTATGATGCTACTCTTTACAAATCTGAAAATTTTGCCATACTTAAATATTGTTATGATAATTATGCTTCTAATGCCTATGTTAAACCATATATTGAGGACTCCTCCGCTGTCCAAGAAGAGACTAATATTTTGCAGGATTCTATGGAAGAAGAAATTGATGAAACTGTGAGCTTATTGGATGAAAAAGATGATGAGGAGAGCGAAGAACAAAAGGAGGAAGAGCGGATTAGCTACCCGTGCCCACCTTCTAATGAGAGTAACTCTTCAACTCATACATTGTTTAATTTCCCTTCGTGCTTACCGAAGGATGATTGCTATGATGATTGTTATGATCCCTTTGATTCTTTTGAAATATCCCTTTTTGATGATGCTTGCTATGCTTGTGGCCAAGATGCCAATATGAATTATGGAGATGAACTTGCTATAGTTCCTTATGTTAAACATGAAATTGTTGCTATTGCACCCACGCATGATAGTCCTATCATCTTTTTGAATTCTCCCGACTACACTATATCGTAGAAGTTTGTACTTATTAAGGATTGTATTGATGGGTTGCCTTTTACCGTTGCACATGATGATTTTGATAAATATAATATGCATGTGCTTGCTGCCCCTACTTGCAATTATTATGAGAGAGGAACTATATCTCCACCTCTCTATGTTTCCAACACGATAA
This sequence comes from Aegilops longissima, assembly GCA_021605205.1. Classification (NCBI taxonomy): domain Eukaryota; kingdom Viridiplantae; phylum Streptophyta; class Magnoliopsida; order Poales; family Poaceae; genus Aegilops; species Aegilops longissima. The sequence goes on along the minus strand of CM038678.1, from coordinate 84,713,650 downwards.
AATTGCAAGAAACTGTTTATACTATGCATTGGCCTTTACTTTATGTGCAAGAATTGTTCTTTTATGATATGCCGATGCATAGGAAGAGAGTTAGACTTCGTTGTTGCATGATATATGTTGCCTTGTGCTCACTACTAAATGCCAAATCATTGCTAATTAAAATTGGCTTTGATATACCTTGGGATCCGGGTGGATTCACTACTTGAGCATTATATGCCTAACTTAATGGCTTTAAAGAAATCGCTGCCAGGGAGACAACCCGGAAGTTTTAGAGTGTCATTTATTTCTGTTGTGTGCTTTTATAAAGTTTAGAAATAAAAATAATGTGCCAAGATTTGCCTTTAGGATGTTCACAATGTTTGTTGGTTTGTACGGTGCAGGACAGAAACTTTGGCTGTAGTGCGCGATTTTTCATTTTTTACTGGAACGTCAAATGGTTATGATTCTTTCTGAACTGTCTTTCTATACAAATTTTTTATGTTTACTAATTTTTGCAGAATTTTTGGAGTACCAGAAGTATGGTTGATGTTAAGATTATTACAGACTGTTCTGTTTTAGACAGATTCTGTTTTTGATGCATAGTTTGCTTGTTTTGATGAAACTACCGATTTATATCAGTGGATTAAGCCATGTAAAAGTTATATTACAGTATACACAATGCAGAAAAAATATGAATTGGTTTTCAACAGTACTTAGAGTAGTGATTTTCTTTATTATACTAACGGATCTTACCGAGTTTTCTGTTGAAGTTTTGTGTGGATGAAGTGTTCGATGATCGAGAAGGTCTCGATGTGAGAAGAAGGAAGAGAGGCAAGAGCTCAAGCTTGGGGATGCCTAAGGCACCCCGAGTAAATATCCAAGGAGACTCAAGCGTCTAAGCTTGGGGATGCCCCGGAAGGCATCCCCTCTTTCTTCAACAAGTATCAGTATGTTTTCGGATTCGTTTCGTTCTTGCGATATGTGCAATCTTGGAGCGTCTTTTGCATTTAGTTTTCATTTTTCTTTTATGCACCATGCTGATATGAGATGTTCCTTGGTTGATTTATAGAATGCTCTTTACACTTCACTTATATCTTTTGAGTATGACTTTATAGAATGCTTCATGTGCTTCACTTATATCATTTGAAGTTTGGATTGCCTGTTTCTCTTCACTTAGACAACCGCCATTTGTAGAATGCTCTTTTGCTTCACTTATATTTGTTAGAGCGTGGGCATATATTTTGTAGAAAGAATTAAAACTCTCTTGCTTCACTTATATCCATTTAGAGAGATGACAGGAATCGGTCATTCACATGGTTAGTCATAAAATCCTACATAAACTTGTAGATCATTGAATATGATATGTTTGATCCCTTGCAATAGTTTTGCGATATAAAGATGGTGATATTAGAGTCATGCTAGTGGGTAGTTGTGGATTAGTAGAAATACTTGTGTTGAGGTTTGTGATTCCCGTAGCATGCACGTATGGTGAACCGTTATGTAACGAAGTCGGAGCATGATTTATTTATTGATTGTCTTCCTTATGAGTGGCGGTCGGGGACGAGCGATGGTTTTTTCCTACCAATCTATCCCCCTAGGAGCATGCGCGTAGTACTTTGTTTTGATTACTAATAGATTTTTGTAATAAGTATGTGAGTTCTTTATGACTAATGTTGATTCCATGGATTATACGCACTCTCACCCTTCCATCATTGCGAGCCTCTTCAGTACCATGCATTGCCCTCTCTCACCTCGAGAGTTGGTGCAAACTTCGCGGTGCATCAAACCCGTGATCGATCGCTCTATCACACATAAACCTCCTTATATCTTCCTCAAAACAGGCACCATACCTACCTATCATGGCATTTCCATAGCCATTCCGAGATATATTGCCATGCAACTTCCATCATCATCATATACATGACTTGAGCATTTATCATCATATTGCTTTGCATGATCGTAAGATAGCTAGCATGATGTTTTCATGGCTTGTCCGTTTTTTGATGTCATTGCTACGCTAGATCATTGCACATCCCGGTACACCGCTGGAGGCATTCATATAGAGTCATATCTTTGTTCTAGGTATCGAGTTGTAATATTGAGTTGTAAGTAAATACAAGTGTGATGATCATCATTATTAGAGCGTTGCCCCAGTGAGGAAAGGATGATGGAAACTATGATTCCCCCACAAGTCGGGATGAGATTCCGGACAAAAAAATAAAAAAATAAAAAATAAAAAGAGAAAGGCCAAAAAAAAAGAGAAGGCCCAAAAAAAAATGAGAGAAAAAGAGAGAAGGGGCAATGTTACTATCCTTTTACCACACTTGTGCTTCAAAGTAGCACCATGTTCTTCATATAGAGAGTCTCTTGAGCTATCACTTTCATATACTAGTGGGAATTTTCATCATAGAACGTGTCTTGTATATTCCGACGATGGGCTTCCTCAAATGCCCTAGGTCTTCATGAGCAAGCAAGTTGGATGCACACCCACTTAGTTTCAGTCTGAGCTTTCATATACTTATAGCTCTAGTTCATCCGTTGCTTGGCAATCCCTACTCCTCACATTGACATCAATTGATGGGCATCTCCATAGCTCATTGATTAGCCACGTCAATGTGAGACTTTCTCCCTTTTTGTCTTCTCCACATAACCCCCATCATTTTATTCTATTCCACCTATAGTGCTATGTCCATGGCTCAGGCTCATGTATTGCGTGAAAGTTGAAAAGGTTTGAGAACGTCAAAAGTATGAAACAATTGCTTGGCTTGTCATCGGGGTTGTGCATGATGTGAATATTTTGTGTGGTGAAGATGGAGCATAGCCAGACTATATGATTTTGTAGGGATAACTTTCTTTGGACCTGTTACTTTGAAAAGACATGATTGCTTTATTAGTAGGTGATGTCTACTACGCAACCTTCTTCTTGTAGACGTTGTTGGGCCTCCAAGTGTAGAGGTTTGTAGGACAGTAGCAAATTTCCCTCAAGTGGATGACCTAAGGTTTATCAATCCGTGGGAGGCGTAGGATGAAGATGGTCTCTCTCAAGCAACCCTGCAACCAAATAACAAAGAGTCTCTTGTGTCCCCAACACACCCAATACAATGGTAAATTGTATAGGTGCACTAGTTCGGCGAAGAGATGGTGGTACAAGTGCAATATGGATGGTAGATATAGGTTTTTGTAATCTGAAAACATAAAACATCAAGGTAACTAATGATAAAAGTGAGTGTAAACGGTATTGCAATGAGTTGAAACAAGGCCTAGGGTTCATACTTTCACTAGTGCAAGTTCTCTCAACAATAATAACATAATTGGATCATATAACTATCCCTAAATATGCAACAAAGAGTCACTCCAAAGTCACTAATAGTGGAGAACAAACGAAGAGATTATGGTAGGGTACGAAACCACCTCAAAGTTATTCTTTCCAATCAATCCGTTGGGATATTCGTATAAGTGTCACAAACAGCGCTAGAGTTCGTACTAGAATAACACCTCAAGACACAAATCAACCAAAACCCTAATGTCACCTAGATACTCCAATGTCACCTCAAGTATCCGTGGGTATGATTATACGATATGCATCAGACAATCTCAGATTCATCTATTCAACCAACACATAGAACCTCAAAGAGTGCCCCAAAGTTTCTACCGGAGAATCAAGATGAAAACGTGTGCCAACCCCTATGCATAGGTCCATGGGCGGAACCCGCAAGTTGATCACCAAAACATACATCAACTGAATCACGTGATATCCCATTGTCACCATAGATACGCACGGCAAGACATACATCAAGTGTTCTCAATTCATTAAAGACTCAATCCGATAAGATTACTTCAAAGGGAAAACTCAATCCATTACAAGAGAGTAGAGGGGGGAGAAGCAACATAAGATCCAACTATAATAGCAAAGCTCGCGATACATCAAGATCATGCCAAATCAAGAACACGAGAGAGAGAGAGAGAGAGAGAGAGATCAAACACATAGCTACTGGTACATACCCTCAGCCCCAAGGGTGAACTACTCCCTCCTCGTCATGGAGAGCGCCGGGATGATGAAGATGGCCACCGATGAGGGATCCCCTCCTCCAGCAGGGTGCCGGAACAGGGTCCCGATTGGTTTTTGGTGGCTACAGAGGCTTGCAGCGGTGGAACTCCCGATCTATTCTATTCCCATAAGTTTTTAGGGTATATGGATATATATAGGTGGAGGAAATACGTCAGGGGAGGCACGAGGGGCCCGCGAGGGTGGAGGGCGCGCCCAGGGGGTGGGCGTGCCCCCCTGCCTCGTGCCCTCCTTGTTGATTCCTTGACGTGCACTCCAAGTCCCCTGGACTGCTTCCGTTCCAAAAATAACTTTTCTGAAGGTTCCATTCCATTTGGACTCCGTTTGATATCCCTTTTCCGCGAAACACTGAAACAAGGGAAAAAACAGAAACTGGCACTGGGCTCTGGGTTATTAGGTTAGTCCATAAAATAATATAAAAGTGCATAGTAAATCCCATTAAACATCCAAGATGGATAATATAATAGCATGAATACTTCATAAATTATAGATACGTTGGAGACGTATTAGCATCCCCAAGCTTAATTCCTGCTCGTCCTCGAGTAGGTAAATAATAAAAGAAAGAATTTATGCAGTGTGAATGCTAGCAGGTGCATAAGTTTGATCAATGATAATTTCAATCACCTTTTCTAGCATCATTATATGTCATAACAGTAGTTCAACTCATAGAACTTCTCATGGTCAAGTAACAAGCTATTCACATGTTAAAGTATAGATCATAAACTTTCTTGAAAACTAACAAACCATGTTATTAGTCATCAAACAATTACAGTTCATCTTATTATCAGAAAGAGTCTATGTCAGAGCTTTGATTCAGCAAACTTCACATACTCAACTATCATTTAGTCTTCCATGATTGCTACCACTCAATGCATATTTTTAGAACAATAGTATTCATCGAACACAGAGAAACATAGGGGCTTAATGTTTCGCCTCCCAACCTTTTACCTCAAGGGTAATGTCAACGGTAATAATTCATGCTCAAATATATTTGAATGGCCATATATGCTTAGATCTTTCCATCACATGATGCTTGCCAACTAAAGAGTAGGTTGGAATGAGAAGGAATACTACTGACTCTTGCATAAAAGTAAAAGATAGGCTCTTCGCAGAGGGAAGCAGGGATTTGCAGAGATGCCAGAGCTCGAAGCAAAAACAGAGATGAAAATAATTTTGAGAGGTATGCTTTCATTGTCAACATAACGACCAAGAGTTCCCAATATCTTCCATACTACATACATTATAGGCGGTTCCCAAACAGAAAGGTACAGATTTTACCACCGCCCCTCCACCAACAATCATCAATCCATGGCTTGCCCGAAACAACGGGTGCCTCCAACAAACATCAATCCTGGGGGAGTTTTATTTGCAATTATTTTTGAGTTGATTTCGATCTTTTGATCATGGGACTGGGCATCCCAGTTACCAGCCATTTTCTCGTGAATGATGAGCGGAGTCCACTCATCATGAGAATAACCCACCTAGCATGAAAGATACTGCTAGCCCCTAGTCGCTAAATGAGCGATTCGGGCATACAAAACAGATTATTATTTGAAGGTTTAGAGTTTGGCACATGCAAATTTACTTGGAACGGCAGGTAAATACCGCATATAGGTAGATATGGTGGACACTCATGGAAGAAACTTGGTTCAAGGAATTTGGATGCAAAAGAAGTATTCCCGCTTAGTACAGATATTTTGGCTAGCAAAGGATTCTAAATAGCAAGCACCACATGTTAGAGGATCCATAACAATATAACTTCTATACAAATATACCCAAGCATAACTCATTATGTTGTCTTCCTTGTCCAACTTCAACTAATTTGCTCAGGTTTGAAAATAATTAATGGGGCTCACAATCATAGAAGATGTCCAAGATAGTATATTTATATGTGAAATCTCTCTTCCTTCAATATTCTTTCATGAATTGTTCAAGTGACCAATACAATGTTTGCTAACCTTCAATAAATTTACCACCTCTACTTCTTATATGTGAAGGCATTACTCCCCATGGGAAAGGCATATGAAACATATATAATTTCAGATTTATGAAATTAAAATCATTCAACCATTTACTCATAAGATATAAGTGAAGCACACGAGTAAATGACAAACTACTCCAAAAAGATATAAGTGAAGATCAATGAGTAGTTAAATAATTATGTAGCTATGTGAAAACTCTCTCTCATTTAAGAATTTCAGATCTAATGTATTTTATTCAAGCAGCAAGTAAAACAAAATAAAATGACATTTCAAGGATAGCATACATCATGTGAAAAAGGAAAAACTTAGGTTCAACCGATACTAACCGATAATTGTTGAAGAAGAAAGGTGGGATGCCCCCAAGCTTAGATGCTTGAGACTTCTTGAAATATTATCTTGGGGTACCTTGGGCATCCCCAAGCTTGAGCTTTTGTGTCTCCTTAATTTTTCTCATATCACGGTTTCCTAAATCTCAAAAGCTTCATCCACACAAAACTCAACAAAGACTCGTGAGATAAGTTAGTATAAACCAATGCAAAAACCTTATCATACTATACTATAGAAAATCACTAAAATTATTATTCAACATTGCATACTAAATGTCTCTGCATATTCAATACTCCTATCCTCAAATAGAATCACTAAACAAGCAAACATATGCAAACATAACAGCAATCTGCCAAAACAGTATAGTCTGTAAAGAATGCAAGATTAATCATACTTCCCTAACTCCAAAAATTATGAAAGAAAATTACCACTGTATTAAATTTATCAGAGCTTATTATACAAAAGGTTTCAACATTTTATCACATTCTGACTTTTCTAGGGAATTTTTGCAACAGCAGTCAACTTTCTGTTTTGAAACAGCAACATGTATACTTGCAAAATAAGCATGGTAAAGGCTATCCTTGACATTTTTATTAAAAATAGAGATGAAAAACATTATTATAAATAACAGCAAGCAAATAATAACAAAATAAAATGACGCTCCAAGCAAAACACATATCATGTGGTGAATAAAAATATAGCTCCAAGTAAAGTTACTAATGAACGAAGACGAAAGAGGGGATGCCTTCCGGGGCATCCCCAAGCTTAGGCTCTTGGTTGTCCTTGAATATTACCTTGGTGTGCCTTGGGCATCCCCAATATTAGGCTCTTGCCACTCCTTATTCCATAGTCCATCGAATCTTTACCCAAAACTTGAAAACTTCACAACACAAAACTTAACAGAAAGTCTCGTGAGCTCCGTTAGCGAAAGAAAACAAAACACCACTCCAAGGTACTGTAATGAACTCATTACTTATTTATATTGGTGTTAAACTTACTGTATTAAAACTTCTTTATGGTTTATAAACTATTTTACTAGCCATAGATTCATCAAATTAAGCAAACAACACACAAAAAACAGAATCTGTCAAAAACAGAACAGTCTGTAGTAATCTGTATCAAACTTGTACTTATGGAACTCCAAAAATTCTAAAATAAATTGGTAGACCTGAGGAATTTATCTAGTAATCAGCTGCAAAAAGAATTAACTAAATAGCACTCTCCAGTAAAAAGTTTTAGCTAATCTCGTGAGCGCTAAAGTTTCTGTTTTTTTACAGCACGATCATAAAGACTTCACCCAAGTCTTCCCAAAGGTTCTACTTGGCACAAACACTAATTAAAACACAAAAACACATCTAAACAGAAGCTAGATGTATTATTTATTCTTAAACAGAACCAAAAAGCAAGAAACTAAAATAAAATTGGGTTGCCTCCCAACAAGCGCTATCGTTTAACGCCCCTAGCTAGGCATGATGATTTCAATGATGCTCACAAAAAGATAAGAATTGAAACATAAAGAGAGCATCATGAAGAATATGACTATCACATTTAAGTCTAACCCACTTCCTATGCATAGGTATTCTGTGAGCAAAACAACTTATGGGAACAATAATCAACTAGCATAGGAAGGCAAAACAAGCATAACTTCAAGATTTTAAGCACATAGAGAGGAAACTTGATATTATTGCAATTCCTACAAGTGTATATTCCTCCCTCATAATAATTTTCAGTAGCATCATGAATGAATTCAACAATATAACGGATACATCTCCAACGTATCTATAGTTTACTATGTGTAGAACAAAAACAGAAACTTTGGCTGTAGTGCGTGAATTTACACTTTTTACTGGAAAGTAAAATGGGTCTGAATCTTTTTGCACATTACTTCTGTACAAATTTTTCAAATTTTCAAATTTAGTTAATAATTTTAGGAGTTACATAAGTTTGCCAAACTTCCAGGTTACTACAGACTGTTCTGTTTTTAACAGATTCTGTTTTGCGTGTGTTGTTTGCTTATTTCGATGAATCTATGAGTAGTATCGGAGGGTATGAACCATAGAGAAGTTGGAATACAGTAGATTTAACATCAATACAAATAAAGAATGAGTTCATTACAGTACCTAAAGGTATTGATTTGCTTTATTACACTAACAGATCTCACAAGTTTTTGTTAAAGTTTTGTGTGGATGAAGTGTCCGAAGGTCGAGGAGCTATCAATATGAGAAGAATAAAAAGAGCAAAAGTTCAAGCTTGGGGATTCCCAAGGCACCCCAAGTAAATATTTCACAGTATATTCAAGCATCTAAGCTTGGGGATGCCCCGGTTGGCATCCCATATTTCTTCTTCAACAAATATCGGTATACCTCGGTTTTTGTTTTGTTCACATGATTTGTGTCCTTTGTGTTTTTCCTTTTCTTAAAGAACCATGCTATCATGAGATATCCATTCATTGATTTATAGAATTACTCTTTGTGCTTCACTTAAATCTTTTGAGTATGGTTTTATAGAATCCTTCATGTGCTTCACTTATACATTTTGAGCTTGGATATTGGTCAGTTGTAGAATGCTCCATGAACTTCACTTATACCCTTTGGAGTATGAATAATACTATCATTTAAAGTGGGTTTGTAAGAGTTTCAACTTTAGGAATTAGTGATCCCACTATTTTGGAGGATGTTGAATCTTAGTGTGATATTTATGAAAGTGGATTCGGAAGAGTGTCAACTTTAGCTAGTAATGATTCCACTATTTCAGAAGAGGTTCCAATTGAGGATGAGAACAAAGTTTCTATCCATTATACTACTGAAAATCATTATGAGGGAGGAATAAATGCTTGTAGGAGTTGCAATAATATTAATTTTCCTCTCTATGTGCTTAAAGTTTTGAAGTTATACTTGTTTTGCCTTCCTATGCTAGTTGATTCTTGTTTCCATAAGTTGTGTGCTCACAAAATCCCTAGCCATAGGAAGTGTGTTAGATTTAAATATTCTAGTCATATTCTTCAATATGCTCTCTTTGTGTTTCAATTCCTATCTTTAAAGTGAGCATCATTGAAATCATCATGCCTAGCTAAAAGGCATTAAAGAAAAGCGCTTGTTGGGAGACAACCCAATATTTACCCTTACTGTTTTTGTGTGTTTACATGATTAACATACTGTAGTAATCATGTTTTATAGCTTTTGTTTCAATAAAGTGCCAAGTAAGACCTTTGGAAAGACTTGGGTGATAGTTAATGTGATCTTGTTGTAAAAAACAGAAACTTCGCGCTCACGAGAATAGATGTCATTTTTTACAGAAGAGTGCTCTTGAGATGATTCTTTTTGAAGAATATTAATAGACAAATTCCTCACGTCCATCAATTTATTTCATAATTTTTGGAGTAGCAGAAGTATGGTTATCGTTCAGATAATTACAGACTGTTCTGTTTCTGACAGATTATGTTTTGATTGCATAGTTTGCTTGTTTTCTAGTTTCTATGACTTATATTCCACAATATAAATTGTAGAAATGATATGGTACAGTAGGAATTGTGTGATAACAATTATGAACCTTGTCTTTGACAGTACCAAAGTGAATGGTTTGCTCTTTATCATACTAATCTATCTCACGAAGTTTGGTTAAGTTTTGTGTGATTGAAGTTTTCAAGTTTTGGGTGAGATATCGATATGAGGAGAATAAGGAGTGGAAAGACCCTAAGCTTGGGGATGCCCAAGGCACCCCAAGGCAATATTAAAGTAAGACTCAAGCTCCTAAGCTTGGGGATGCCCCGGAAGGCATCCCCTCTTTCGTCTTCAAAACTATCGGTATACCTTACTCGGAGCTATATTTTTATTCGTCACATGATATGTGTTTTGCTTGTAGCATCAATCTATTTTGCTAGTATTTGCTTGCTGTTATGAAGAATAATGTTTTGCATCTTTATTTTCAATAAAAAGTCAAGGATAGCCTTTGCCATGCTTATTTTGCTACTATACATGTTGCTGTTTGAAAACAGAAAGTTTACCGCTGTTGCAAAAATTCCCTAGAAAAGTCAGAGCATGATATAATGTTGAAACTTTTTGCATAATGAGCTATGATAAATTTACTACAGTGGGAATTTTAGTTCATAATTTTTGGAGTTAGGGAAGTATTGACTCTCTTGCATTCTTCACAGACTGTACTGTCTTTGCATATTGTTGTTATGTTTGCATTGTTTGCATATGTTTGCTTGTTTAATGATTCTATTTGAGGATAGGAGTATTAAATATGCAGAGGCGTTTAGTATGCAATGTTGAATAATAATGTTAGTGATTTGTTACAGTAGAAAATGATAAGGTTTTGCATTGGTTTATACTAACCTATCTCACGAGTTCTTGTTGAGTTTGTTGTGAATGAAGCTTTTGATAAAAAGAGAAACCATGATATGAGAGGAATTAAGGAGACACAAAATTTCAAGCTTGGGGATGCCCAAGGCATCCCAAGATAATATTTCGAGAAGTCTCAAGCATCTAAGCTTGGGGATGCCCCGGTAGGCATCCCGCCTTTCTTCTTCGACAACTATTGGTTAGTATCGGTTGAGCCTAAGTTTTTGCTTCTTCACATGAGTTGTGCTATCCTTGCAATGTCATTTTATTTTGTTTTACTTGCTGTTTGAATAAAATCATTGGATATGAATTATTGAATTGAAAAAAGGGACCCTCCCATGGCTAGTTAATTATTTGACTACTCAGTGTCCTTCACTCATATCATTTGGAGTAGTTTGTCATTTGCTCACATGCTTCATGTCTATCCTATGAGTAAATGGTTGAATGAATTGAATGTCATAATTCTGAATTTATATATGTTTCATATGCTTATAACTTGGATAGTAATGACTTCGCATATAAAGAGTATGAGGCATAAAAGTTGTTGATAGTTGACAAACATAGTTTTGGTCATCGTTGCAATTAATAGGAAGTAATAAGGAAAGAGAGGTTCACATATAAATATATTATCTTGGACATCTTTTATGATTGTGAAGCACTCATTAAGTATGACATGCTAAAAGAGTTGACATTGGACAAGGAAGACAACGTAATGGTTTATGTTTTCCGACATCTCAGTTAAAGTATAGTCATTGACCTTCCAAACATGCTGAGCTTGCCTTTCCCCCTCATGCTAGCCAAAATTCCTTGCACCAAGTAGAGATACTACTTGTGCTTCCAAATACCTGTAAACCCAGTTTTGCCATGAGAGTCCACCATACCTACCTATGGATTGAGTAAGATCCTTCAAGTAAGTTGTCATCGGTGCAAGCAATAAAAATTGCTCTCTAAATATGTATGACTTATTAGTGCAGAGAAAATTAGCTTTGTACGATCTTGTTGTGGAAGTAATAAAAGCGACGGACTGCATAATAAAGGTCCACATACATGGGGCAATATAAAGTGACGTTCTTTTGCATTAAGATTTTGTGCATCAACCCTAAACGCGCATGACAACCTCTGCTTCCCTCTGCGAAGGGCCTATATTTTACTTTATGTTTTTACTTTATGCTTGAGTCAAGGTGATCCTCACCTTTCCCTTTTTCATTTTATCCTTTGGCAAGCTCTTCGTGTTTGAAAGATCATGATATATATATCCAATTGGATGTAAGTTAGCATGGGCTATTATTGTTGACATCACCTAACGGTGAATACGTTGGGAGGCAACACAATAAGCCCCTATCTTTCTCAGTGTCCGGCTGAAACTCCATAACCACAAGTATTGCGTGAGTGTTAGCAATTGTAGAAGACTATATGATAGTTGAGTATATGGACTTGCAAAATCTCTATTTTTTGACTCTTTCTGATGTTATGATAAATTGCAATTGCTTCAGTGACTGAGATTATAGTTTGTTAGTTCTCAATGAAGTTTCTGAACCATACTTGACATTGTGAATAGATTGTTACTTGATCATGAAATGTTTTATGAGATGAGCTATTGTTATGACATATAATGATGCTAGAAAAAGTGATTGGAATTATCATTGATCAAACTTAAGCACTTGCTAGCATTCACACTTCATAAATTATTTCTTTTATCATTTACCTACTCGAGGATGAGCAGGAATTAAGCTTGGGGATGCTGATACGTCTCCAACGTATCTATAATTTATGAAGTATTCATGCTATTATATTATCCTTCTAGGATGTTTGATATGCATTTATATGATATTTTATATGATTTTTGGGACTAACCTATTAACCTAGAGCCCAGTGCCAGTTTCTCTTTTCTCCATGTTTTTGAGTTTTGCAGAAAAGGAATACCAAACGGAGTCCAATTGACGGGCCAATTTTTGATGATTTTTTATGGACCAAAAGAAGACCACGGAGCATCGGAGTTGGGCCAGAAGAGTCCCGAGCTGCCCACGAGGGTGGGGGGTGCGCCCACCTGGTACGGGCGCGTGGGCCTGCCTCGTGGACAGCTCGGGCACCTCCTTGACGTGAGACCAACGCCAAAAATTCCTATAAATACAAAAACCTCGGAAAATTAACCTAGATCGGGAGTTCCGCCGCCGCAAGCCTCTGTAGCCACGAGAAATCAATCTAGGCCCTCTCGGCACCTGGAGGGGGCCATCATCACCGGTGGCCATGGAGGATTATCCTGGAGGGGCCATCATCATCATGAAGGCCAAGGACCAGAGGGTGGAGGCCATGGAGGAGGAAGCACAAGGGGGAGAACCTCTCCTCCTCTCTCTTGGTGGCACCGGAGTGCCATCGGGAGGGGAATCATCGCCGCGGTGATCGTCTTCATCAACATCACCATCATCATCACCATCCTCATCTCTTTTACGCGGTCCACTCTCCCGCACCATGTTGTAATCCCTACGTGAACATGGTGCTTTATGCCACATATTATGATCCAATGATGTGTTGCCATCTTATGATGTTTTGAGTAGATATCTTTTGTCTTTGGGTTGATTGATGATCTAGATTGGTATGAGTTGTATGTTTTACTTTGGTGCTGTCCTATGGTGCCCTCCGTGTCGCGCAAGCGTGAGGGATTCCCGATGTAGGGTGTTGCAATCGTTCATGATTCACTTATAGTGGGTTGGTGAGTGGTGAAACACAAACCCGAGTAAGAGGGATTGTTGCGTATGGGAATAAAGAGGACTTGATGCTTTAATGCTATGGTTGGGTTTTACCTTAATGATCTTTAGTAGTTGCGGATGCTTGCTAGAGTTCCAATCATAAGTGCATATGATCCAAGTAGAGAAATTATGTTAGCTTATGCCTCTCCCTCGTATGAAACTGCAATAGTGATTATCGGTCTTGTTAAAAATTGCCTAGGACAATTCCGCACACCGATCCACCATTATTCCACACTAGCTATTTATATTATTTAGTAATATATTCTAACTTTATGATAACAACACCTACTTTTATATTTTAGCTCTCTGATATCATGCAAAGTTATCCTCTTCATACCCACAACGTAGTTTTATTTCTCGTTTCTAGTTGGAAGTAAACGTTTGGTGCACGTAGAGTCGTATCAGTGGCAGATAGGGCTTGAGATAATATTGATCTTACCTTTAGCTCCTTGTGGGTTCGACACTCCATACTTATCACTTCCACCTTTGTAAAGTGCTACGATGATTCCTTGCACTTGGGGATTATCAATAACCAGCACCTAAAGCATTCTTTTCATGATCTACAAGCATATAAATTTTACTACTCTCCACATAAACAAAATTCTTCTCTTCAATAGTAGTGGGAGCAAACTCAACAAAATAACTATCATATGATTGAAAATTAAGATCAAGATGACAAGTTTCATGGTTATCATTATTCTTTAGAGAATACGTGTCATCACAATAATCATCATAGATAGGAGGCATGCTTTCATCATAGTAAATTTGCTCATCAAAGCTTGGGGGACAAAAAATATCATCTTTATCAAATGTAGCTTCCCCAAGCTTGTGGCTTTGCATATCATTAGCATCATGGATATTCAAGGAATTCATACTAAAAACATTGCAATCTTGCTCATCATACAAAGATTTAGTGCCAAACATTCTATAGATTTCTTCTTCTAGCACTTGAGCACAATTTTCCTTTCCATCATACTCACGAAACATATTAGAAAGATGAAGCGTATGTGGCAAACTCAATTCCATTATTTTATAAACTAAACTAGTGGAAAAAAAGAAATTAAAAGATTCGATTGCAAGATCTAAAGATATACCTTCAAGCACTCACCTCCCCGGCAACTACGCAACCTTCTTCTTGTAGACGTTGTTGGGCCTCCAAGTGCAGAGGTTTGTAGGACAGAAGCAAATTTCCCTCAAGTGGATGACCTAAGGTTTATCAAACCGTGGGAGGCGTAGGATGAAGATGGTCTCTCTCAAGAAACCCTGCAACCAAATAACAAAGAGTCTCTTTGTCGGTATCAAAACCGGCGGATCTCGGGTAGGGGGTCCCGAACTGTGCGTCTATGCGGATGGCAACAGGAGACAAGGGACACGATGTTTTTACCCAGGTTCGGGCCCTCTCGATGGAGGTAAAACCCTACTCCTGCTTGATTAATATTGATGATATGGGTAGTACAAGAGTAGATCTACCACGAGATCGAGAGGCTAAACCCTAGAAGCTAGCCTATGGTATGATTGTTGTTAGTCCCCACGGACTAAAACCCTCCGGTTTATATAGACACCGGAGAGGGTTAGGGTTACATAGAGTCGGTTACAAATGGGAGGAGATCTACATATCCGTATCGCCAAGCTTGCCTTCCACGCCAAGGAAAGTCCCATCCGGACACGGACGAAGTCTTCAATCTTGTATCTTCATAGTCTAGGAGTCCGGCCAAAGGTTATAGTCCGCCATCCGGCACCCCTAATCCATGACTCCTCAAGAGCCCCTGAACCAGGCTTCAATGACGACGAGTCCGCGCGCTGGATTGTCTTCGGCATTGCAAGGCGGGTTCCTCCTCGAATACTTCATAGAAGATTTTGAACACAAGGATAGTGTCCGGCTCTGCAAAATAAGTTCCACATACCACCGTAAAGAGAATAATATTTACACAAATCCAATCTGATGACGTATTCCGCAGCGTGACATCACACCGCGGCCAAGCCTTTATTCGAATCATTTTTACTGTCCCACCTCAGCGCGTTTAGCGAGGCGGTTTCCTTGGCACGTCTTGTCGAAGCAGAGATCGTGTCCCCTTATTCCGGGATTCTTATCAATACGGGCGTGGGTAACCCAATTGTGCCCGTTGGTATATTTCCTCAATCGAAGGTGAGTCCCAAACGGTCACGGGGAGGGCTCTTGGTATTCAACCTCTTTATAAAGAGACCAAGGCTCTACTCCTTTCTTTCAATCTCAATTGAATCCTCCTCTCGCCTCGATTTCCAACACCCAAAGCTCCAGATTCAGGCGCTTCAGACCTTCGATGATGTCCGGCTCCGGCCTTCAAGGCCGGTGGATGCCTTCCTCCGTTACGGAAGAAGGCGTGCTAAAGCTGAGAGATGCCAGGTATCTAACCGGCGAAATCTCGCATAGGCTGCCTGCTCAAGGGCAGGTTATTCCCACTCCCAAGCCTGGTGAGAGCGTGGTGTTCGCGTCTCACTTCCTTCGGGGGCTAGGCTTCCCGGCGGACCCCTTAGTGAGGGGGCTCATGTTTTATTATGGGCTGGAATTTCACGACTTGACTCCGGAGTCCATCTTCCACATCTCATCGTTCATCGTCGTGTGCGAAGCCTTCCTCCGCATTACTCCTCACTTCGGATTGTGGCTTAAGACTTTCAAAGTAGAGCCGAAGATGATCGAGGGGCAGCACGCGGAGTGCGGAGGCGCTGTTATAAGCAAGAATGTTGACGCTCCATGGCCCGAGGGCTCTTTTCAAGAGGAGTTCAGCTTATGGCAACGAGAGTGGTTTTATATCACAGCTCCCAGGGGCACCAAGTGGGTGGCGCCACCTGCCTTTCGCTCGGGTCCCCCACCACAGCTAGCGTCATGGGTCAATAAAGGGTTTAACTGGGGGGCGTCCAAGGACGTGCCCTTGTTGCAGGGCCTCATTCGAGATCTCCTAGAGAGAGACATCAATCTGGTCGCGGTGACACAGGTCATGTTGATTCGCCGCACCTTGCCCTGCAAACGTCGCCCCCTCCGCCTGTGGGAGTTTAATCCGGAGGGACCACGAGCTCTCCAACATTTTACGGGCGCGACACCCATGGAGATGTACAAATTGTTCTTCGGATCACAAGCAATGTGTCCGGACTCGACCGAGGACGCAGGTCTGAGCTGCAATCGCCCGGATACTCAAGTAAGTAGTCCTCTACCCGGACACGCCATCCGTATATTTATCATAAAATTGCCCTTAAAAGAGCAGTCCCTTAAACAGGAGTGGATAGCGAAAGCAAAGCTAATCAGGTGTCCGGCCCCCCTCCCTGAGACCACGCTGAATCCCGTGTTAACCAGGATGCTGGAGGTTGCGCCTTCGGAAGAAGGCGAAGGGGGGAACAAGGAAGCAATCGCCTCCCCGAAGGAGGCTGTCAGGAAAGGAGGATCGAGAATCCCTCCATCCTGGGGAAGAAGAGGACCGCCTCTGAAGACCCGGAGACCATGGTCTCAAAGCGGGGGAAGAAATCTTCGTCAGAGGGTCCTGCGGCGGGAGATGCCTCGACCGCACTGTACCCCCAAGAGGATCAACCCTCCAGCGAGCCGTAAGTAGAGAGGGGAGTTTTAAAATAAGAGACATCCCTGTTCTATTTCTGAGGAAGATAACCGAATTTTTACCTTGTAGTTCGGATCTCAGCCCTTCTCAGCAGAGCTCATCTTCAGGGGATCTTCGACCGGAGATGATGGAGAGCGGAACGTCTCCCCCTGCCGTACTGCCGTGCGTGGCGGGCGACCCTGAGGTGTCGTCACGGAGGGTTTCTCCAAATCTGGCAGGGCCGGAAGGCAGTCATATGGCCCCCCAAAGCCCTCCGTGTCCGGCCTTCAAAAAAGGCCATCGGACGAGTCCGGCACCGTCCGGTGCACAGTCGGAGGAGCCGAAGGATCTGCTCGGGCGAGAGTCTATCTCAGAAGAACACCGTGCATTGATGGGTACGGTGATTGCAAGGATTTCATCCGCGGAGAGCGGGTTGTACGAAGCTGTCAGGAGTTTACTGACAGGTTTTGAGGTACGCAAAATGATGTACCTTTTGACAGTTCCGCATATAAAAGATGCGCCCTGTATATATAGTAGCCCCTGAGACTCGGTGCGTTGTCAAAAATGACGGCGCGCCGAGGATCATAATCCCAGGTATGATATGTCGCTTTTCCTATGTAGGTGGCGAAGTGTCCGGTGGCTAGCCGAACTGATGAATTTGCCGAGCTAAAGCGGCAACTTGACGTGGCAGATGCCGACATCGCGCTTGTCAACAAGCGGCTTGACGAGTCACAAGGTATGTAATTTCTCCGCAGACACCTGGTAAGGGGGTTTGATGCTCGTACCTTACAACCTGTATGCTTGATGTAGATGGTGCCGCTGCCGTGGAGAACCTTCGGGCGGAACTCGCCCGAGCCAAGGAGCAGGCCAGGAAAAGTGATGCGGCTGCCTTAAAGGCGGCTGAAGAGCTGAAAGCCGAACAGGCTGCTCACAGCCGAAGCAAGAAGGAAATGGCCGAGATGGCTATGAAATTGAAGGATGCTGCCGACCGCTGCAAGCTTCTTGAAAAAGAAGATCGAGCGGAACAAAGGACCTGAAGAAGGCCACTACCGAGGCCAAGGATGCTCGCTCTGCAGGCCGGAGATATCGCGGCTGGAAAGCCCTTTATGCTGCGGATGAAGTTCGGGGATCCTAAATATGCTCTGTTGGACCGGCTGTGGAGTGCGGCGGGCCCTTATCTGGACTTGGTGGCGAGTGCCGCGGACGCGGCCGAACACTTCCGCGATCAAAAGGATCACGAAGTGGAAAAGCTTTTTTGGTCGCAGTTCCACAATCCAGAGCGCCCGCTTCCATTAGCCGATCGTTTGGCCGCGTGGGCGGAGCTGAATAGGTTATCCGGACTCGCCATGAAGTATGTCGTGAGTCATCTGTGGCCAGAAAGGCCCGAGCCGAAGAGTTATTTTAGCTTGGTGCAGCAGTTCCTTGGTGCGGTGCCGCATATCAATGCAATGAAGAGGTCAGCGTGCATAGAGGGTGCGCGGATGGCTCTTTCCCGTGTCAAGACATACAAGGCGGAGATGAAGGCCACCGCTGTTGCATCCCAAGATTCGGACGAGAGCCGAGTACCTGCCAAGCACTATTTTCAGGAAGTTCTGCAGGGCGCTCGTTTAATAGACGCAGTGCTCGAAGGATATTATGTTCGAATAACATGTATTATTGTAAAACAATGTTTCGAGGGAATATAAAAGCTTTTTATACTTGTGCCTTCAAGAATTAAAATACCTCCTATGCGGCCGTTAATGTATATGTATATATAACCTGAAAGATGGCAGTCGTCGGCTTCAGCCCCCACGCATATAATGCGGGGGTGTGAAAGTGCAACTATCCCTAGGTGGTTTTGGTAATTCATAACAACATATAGCTGATTGAGCTAATACTATTCCAAGATGAATATTTCAGGAAAGCTCAATGTATAGCATGGCATGGATGATGAAAGTGGATCCCTCAAAATATTAAGGACAAAGGATTGGCTCAAGCTCAAAAGCTCAAGACTCTACATTTTACATTTTAGTGATCCAAGATCACATTGAGTCTATAGGAAAAGCCAATACTATCAAGAAGGGATGAGGTGTTGCTTAATGAGCCTCTTGCTCCATGTGCTTAGTGATATGCTCCAAAACCCTCCACTACTTTCTCACATCCACATATGACCTAAACCCAAAGTCAAACTCGGCCCTACCGAGTCTTTCTATCCGGTGCCACCGAGTTCAAATGTCATAGCCACTGCCACAAACCCTAGGCAAATCGGTTTCACCGATAGGGATCTCGGTCTCAACGAGATGGGATTGTAATCTCTCGGTTTCCCTTTGTAACGTTTCGGTCTAACCGAAGTGAGCGATCGGTCCCACCGAGATTACAATGTAAACTCTCTGTTTCCCTTTTGTAACTTTTTGGTCTCACCGAAAGAGCAAATCGGTCCCACCGAGTTTACCTGACCAACTCTCTGGTTAGCTAATTACCAAATTCGGTCTCACCGAGTTTGTGTAATCAGTCTCACCGAGATTACGTTATGCCCTAACCCTAACCATATCGGTCCTACCGAGATGCATGTCAGTCCCACCGAAAACCCTAACGGTCACTAGGTTTACTAAATCCGTCCGACCGAGTTTGATGATTCGGTCCCACCGAGTTTGGTAAATTGTGTGTAACGGTTAGATTTTGTGTGGAGGCTATATATAACGCTCCACCTCCTCTTCATTCGTGGAGAGAGCCATCAAAACAAACCTACACTTCCAACTTACCAGTTCTGAGAGAGAACCATCTACTCATGTGTTGAGGCTAGGGATGTAAATGGTATGGATAATTTCCGTTCCGAATCCGCATCTGCATCCGTTTTTAAGGATATGGTATGCACTTTAACAAATCCGACGGATACGGATGCGGATACGGATAATTGTTAACCGGATATCCGACGAATATGGTAGCGGATATGGTATCGATAATATCCGACGGATGTGGATTATCCGGTATTTTTTGCAGATTATCCGGTGTTATCAAATAGGATTATCCGATAAATTTTGTCCAATCGACAAGCCCAACGACCCAATTAGATCGCTGATCAGAATCACCACATATAAATATCATATAACCCTAAACCTAATAGCACCGCCATATGACTGTACACATAAAATGTACGTACAAGCGCAGAAAATAGACTTGAGAACACGTACTGTACAAGCTCCCTTACATAGTATATAGCATATTCTGTTATGAACCAGAGAACACTATGATCCTATGATGACTAATGTCTTGCCTGGTGCAGCATGTAAGTTATTAATTTCATTTATCAATAAAAATTGATTGGTTACTTATATATTGTTCTTCTTTGCATAGATCATGATAGATATTATGGACAAGATGTACATAGATTTTATTAATCCGCTTTCGGTCTGAATCCGCTCCGCTTCCGCTCTGAATCCGTAGTCTGATATAATCCATATTCGAATCCGCATCCGGTCATTATCCGATCCGCTCCGAATTCGACAAAAAAATGTGGTAAAGGATATGATAAAGGCATTATCCGATCCGATCCGATCCGTTTACATCCCTAGTTGAGGCCAAGATATTTCATTCCAACCACATGAATCTTGATCTCTAGCCTTCCCCAAATTGCTTTGCACTCAAATCTTCTTTCCACCAGATCCAAATCCTATGAGAGAGAGTTGAGTGTTGGGGAGACTATCACTTGAAGCACAAGAGCAAGGACTTCATCATCAACACACCATTTGTTACTTCTTGGAGAGTGGTGTCTCCTAGATTGGCTAGGTGTCACTTGGGAGCCTCCGACAAGATTGTGGAGTTGAACCAAGGAGTTTGTAAGGGCAAGGAGATCGCCTACTTCGTGAATATCTACCGCTAGTGAGGCAAGTCCTTCGTGGGCGACGGCCATGGTGGGATAGACAAGGTTGCTTCTTCATGGACCCTTCGTGGGTGGAGCCCTCCGTGGACTCGCGCAACCGTTACCCTACGTGGGTTGAAGTCTCCATCAACGTGGATGTACGATAGCACCACCTATCGGAACCACGACAAAAGCATCCGTGTCTCCAATTGCGTTTGAATCCTCCAAACCCTTCCCTTTACATTCTTGCAAGTTGCATGCTTTATTTTCCGCTGCCAATATACTCTTTGCATGCTTTCTTGAATTATGTGAAGATTGCTTGACTTGTTCAAAAATAGCTAAAATCTACCAAAGTCTATAATTGGGAAAAGGTTAGGTTTTTATTGGTCAAGTAGTCTAATCGCCCCCTCTAGACATACTTCAAGGTCCTATAAGTGGTATCGGAGCTTTGGTCTCCATTTGCTTTGATTTCCATAGCTTTTGGTGGTCATAGCCTTGGTTTCACAACCTAGGAGAGTATGGCGTCTAGCGAGGGAAATTATCATCGTAGAGGTCCTTACTTTGATGGCACTAATTTTGCTAGTTGGAAGCATAAGATGAAAATGCACATTCTCGGACATAACCCCGCCGTTTGGGCTATTGTGTGTATTGGCTTGCAAGGTGAATTCTTTGATGGGAGAGAACCGAACCATGAAGCTAGTGCGGAAGATTTGAATATGTTGCAATACAACGCTCAAGCTTGTGATATCCTCTTCAATGGATTGTGCCCCGAAGAATTCAACAAAATCAGCCATCTTGAGAATGCAAAGGAAATTTGGGATACTTTGATTGATATGCACGAAGGTACCGACTCTGTCAAGGAATCCAACTTGGATGTGCTCCAAAGTCAGCTTGACAAGTTCAAAATGAAGGATGGTGAAGGTGTCACTGAAATGTACTCTACGCTTGCTCTTATCACAAACGAGATTGCTGGCTTAGGAAGTGAAGAGATGACCGATAGATTCATCATCAAGAAGATCCTAAGAGCATTGGATGGAAAATATGATACCGTGTGCACATTGATCCAAATGATGCCCAATTACAAAGATCTCAAGCCAACGGAAGTCATTGGAAGAATTGTTGCTCATGAGATGTCACTCAAGGATAAGGAGGAACTTCACAACAAGTCGAGTGGTGCTTACAAAGCCTCATGTGAAGTCCCCACATCATCAAGTGAGAAACAAACCTTCAATGAAGAATTGAGCTTAATGGTGAAGAACTTCAACAAATTCTACAAGAGTAGAAGCAAAGAAAGAAGCTCTAAGTCAAGGTCCTACAATGACAAAAGATCTTCTAGTCGAGAGCGCAATTGCTACAATTGTGGGAGACCCGGACACTATTCCAATGAGTGTACGGCACCCTACAAAAGAAGAGAAGATTCTCCCAAGAGAAGGAGTAGAGATGATCGTTATGAACGAAGACCCTCACAGAGAAGCAAGGATTCGGAAAGGAAGGAAAAGTCATCAAAGATCTACACAAAATAAGACATCAAGCTCATGTTGGTGAATGGGTATCCGGCTCCGACTCCGACCATCACTCCGAAAGAAGTTATCACTCCGTCTCCGAATACACTCAAGATGAAGGTGTTGCCGGTCTAGCACTTGTGTCAACCAACTCCTACGACATATTTGAATCACCAAATGAAGGAATTGGTAGATGCTTCATGGCCAAAGGTCCTAAGGTAACACACCGCGAGTATGTTGATTTTGATGTTGATGAAGATGACTTGCTAGGTGATGATGATTTACTTGTTGACAACTCTAGTGATGAATACTATGATGAAACATCAATTAATCATGCTAATCAAGTTGAAACGAATGACAATGATAAGGAGAAAATTGAGCGTATAACTAAAGAACTAAACACTCTTAAGTTAGCTCATGAAACTATCTTTGAAGATCATCGAGAACTTTTAAGGGCTCATTAGAAGTTACGCTTTGAAAAGCTCAATCTTGAGCAAGAGCATGAGTTCCTAAAAGCGATAAATGATGATCTTCGTAAGAAAAGTTCTTATTACATTGCCAAGCGTTTACTCTTATCTACTTACATGCCTCAAGTCAAGTCTAGTAACAAGAACAAGAAAGATTCTTCCTCTAGTAGTAACAATAATAATGCTAAATCCAATATTGTTGCTTCTAGTAGTTCTCTTGATTCCACTAATGATCCTCTTAGCCAAGTCACACTTGAGCAAGAAAACAACTTATTGAAGGGAATTATAGAGAAAGGTGTATACAAGAGTCTTGCTGGGAGTAAGCAATTTGAGGAAATTGTACGCAAGCAAGGAAGGCACCGGAAGAATCAAGGTGTTGGTTTTGAACGAAAGTTTAATGCCAATGGAGTTGAGTGGGAAGAAGATCAATACCCCAATACAAAGTTTGTTCCTCAACAAGAGAAGTATGATCCTACTTCCTTCAAGGGAACACAAGCACAAGATGATCTTCCACCACAAGACCACAAGAACAAAGGCAACGACAAGCTTCAAGAGGAAATTGATGCATTTGAAGAAGCACCTAAGGCCTTTGTCAAGTGGGTTCCCAAGACTACGTCAAGTTCTACTTCATCAAGTACAACTACTACACCAAGGATTCCCATCAAGATGATGTGGATCCCGAAGAAGAAGAACTAGAGAGTTCTTGAGGGTGACTCCGCCAACATTCTTCACTCATATCATTATGGCAAGGACAAGTGCAATCAACTTCCATATCTTGCACTAGTTCAAGGAGTCACAAACCCTCATGTTGGAAAGGCAAGGGACAAGGTAACCTAATGTTTTCATGGACATCATTTTGTGTGTGCATCACTCTATGTCTATGGATATTCTTGTTTGTTCCTTGTGGGACTAACCCATGTAGGTATTGAAAGTGCAACTCACTCCAAAGGATTTCTCCAAACGATCTACATCAACATTGAGCATCCACATCTTCAACACCTACATGAAGTCATCATCGACAAAACCCAAGGTTAGTTTATTCCTCTAAGGGGGGATCTCACATCTAGGGGGAGCTTAACTCTAAGAATTGAGTCAAAGCAACTCTAATGATGTGAACACATAAATGCTTTATGTAAAAGTGGAAACCCCACTTGCGATTAAACGATGAGTATGACCTATGATCAAATGTTCTCATTTGACTCCTAAGTCAATATACTCATATATAGATGACCTAGTCATCACCAATTGTTTGATAGATGCTAGAATTGGTTGTGCATGCTTTGTCACATATTTCATTTGTCATCTTATTGTGTGAGCATGTTGGTTGCATATTTTACTCATTCGAGGACATCCACTTGTTGTTTTGATTGATTGGCTTCTTTTTCTTTGGCCAAGTGGATGGACAAGAATGCCTAAGAACCTTCTCTAGCTATCTATGCTTTTCTCGACTCAAACTCTATTCATGCTACATCACAAAATTTGCTCAAGTCAGATTCGAACCACTCGTGTGAGGAGCACTCGAGTCCCCGATTCGTCATAGACTTAAACTTCCAAAACTTCTTTGTGATTTTCGGTCTGACCGATTCCTCCATTTCGGTCATACCGAGATTACTAAGTCGATCTAGGTTTCATCTCGGTGCAACCGATTTGGACTTTTCGGTCACACCGAGTTGCAATAACTGTTCACAGTTTTGCATCTCGGTGCCACCGAGTTGTACCACTCGGTCACACCGACAGGGTCGGGCTATATATACGCACGGGCAAAATTTGGAAAACTTTCTCCGAATCTTCTTGCCCGCGCATAGCTCGCTCTGCCAACTTGGTCTATGGATCGTCGACTTCGTCGCCAGCTGCCTCCTGTCGCTGGTCTCCGCCGCCGTCAACGGAATTCTCCTCCGCCGTTGCCGCCCTAGCGAGTTCACCGCCGAACTAGGGTATGAACTTGATCACTGTGCTATCCTCATCCGATTCTCAGCACATTGTATTCGTAATGCATCTTGCCACGATTGAAACACTTCTATCCAGTCAAAACAATCCTTAGAATAGGTATGATTCGAAAATTTAAGGTTAGGTTTCCGCCGAAACCATCTCGGACCCACCGAGTTGAAAAACTCGGTCCCACCGATTTGGCTAATGCCATTGCACTAGTAAGTCTCGGTCTGACCGAGAATTGCTATCGGTGTGACCGATTTCAGAACTTTGTGAAACCCTAGCAGTCTCGGTGCCACGAGCTGTGACTCGGTCTCGACCGAGTTCACTAGTTTAGGTTCCAAACTGCTTGGTATCACCGAGTTTGAAAATCGGTAGATTCGAAATGTTTTCGATGGGAAACTAAAACTAAGTTTTTGAATCATTCTTTTGCAAAAATCTCTGCATTTTGTGATGCTCATCCACTCTACCTCATCTATAACTATTCACGTGGTCAGCGATCGGTTGAACAAGCATGTCGGACCAAAGTGATAGCCAGAACAAATCTGAAGAGCAGATCCAATTGAGCGAGGGCACTAGTCCCTCAAGTAGCTCAGATGAAGGGAGCAGAAGCACTCCGAGCAATTTGCCCAAGGCTGCCACAAGGACAAGAAAGAAGAAGACATCAGAGTCTGACGATGAGGATTATGTGGCAGTTGAAGATGAGGCAAGCTCCAAGAAGAAAGTGCTCAAGAGGGAGTTCAGCTCATCTGTAGTGAAGCCTGGTTTGAAAATCAAAAGGCCAGCAGGTAGACAACCAATGTCCAAAGCCAGAGTGTCTACTCAAGCTCCTTTGGAATCTCAACCCAAAGAGCCTGTTGCTGCAGAGGGAAAAAAAGGAAAGAAAGGGTCAAGAAGACCATGGCAAGAGTGATAGGGAAGCCCTCCATGATGGAAGAGGAAGAAGAAGAAGAGGTTGCAGAACCAGCACCCAAGGCACAAAAGCTGATGGGTGATGCTATCAAATCAGGGGCTGCAACTTCCAAGCCCAAAGCTGCCCCCAAGCCCAAGAATGCACCCAAGAGGAATATCAGGAGCATACCAGCAGCTGAAAAGAACAAGGCCCCAATGCCTGAGGTAGATGCTGAGGAAGAAGAAGAAGAGCAGGTCCTAAGGAAGCTCAACCCCAAGATCCCAGACAACAATGATGCTCATCCTGTGGCTAAAAACATGAAGATCAGGAGAGATCATGGGTTGAGGCTATGGAGAGAGTCAGATCCATATGCCACGAGGAGAAGGACTGTTGTGGACTACAGGTTCCACACCAAGGAGCAGCAGGACTTTTATGAGACTATCTTGCTGGATAAGAAGCCCATAGTTTGCGATATGAGATGGGTCGACTGGACCTACATGAAGGAGAACGCAGAACACTAACCTGGAGTATATGACAGCTTCAGTGCGTGTGGAGTTGCTGATTTTGTTGGGCAGAAGCTCACCAACTGGAACGATGAACTCATCATGCAATTCTACTCCACAAAGACATTTCTATCCGGATGGCGAGGATAGTGTGGATGTCGGAAGGAACCAGATATCGTCTACCCTAGAGGAATGGGCAAGTTTGATCAATGCCCCAAAGGAAAGTGAGGATGACCTGGACATTTATGGTAAGAAGAAAATGGATCATAACTCTATGTCACACATGTACAAGGAGATCCCATATGATGCACTTGAGACCTTCAAGTTTGGATCAGTCCATTTTCTGCTGTCAGGGCTGCCTACGATCAACTGGATCTTAAGGCATACTCTATTGCCCAAATCAGGTGACCATAACATGATTAGAGGGCATGCAATCAATTTGCTTCATGTTTTTGATGTGCCTCAGAAATTCAAGGTCATGAGCCTCATAGTTGAGACAATTAAGAGGACAGCAGCAGATCAGAAGAGGAGCTGTGGTTATGCCCCACAGATTCAGGAGTTGATAAACTCGAAGATGGGCACAGGAAAGTATCTATTGGATAAGGAACACATGGTTCTCTATCCTAAATTTGAGGACAATCAAGTTGTCATGATTGAGAATGAACCAACATCAGTGCAAGCGCAAGAGAAGAAGGAGAAAGCTAGGAAAGAGAAGGCTGCCAAGATGCCAACTCAAGCAGAGGCATCTGAATACTTTCTGAAGAACAAGCAGGAGCAGCTTGGTTACTTGATAGCATCAACCCTGCGGATTGAGAAGGGGTTGGCTACCCTAACTCAAAACCAGGAGAGCCTGGAGAGAATCATGGAACAAAAATTCTATGATCTTGATGTCAAAGTGACTGAGATTCAGTCAGATGTGGAGCAGTTACAAGATGATATGCAGGAGAGGAAGGGCAAGACAACAACTGATGCATTTGCCTAGAGCTCAGAGGTCAGCTGCAGTGCCAACTCCAGACACCAGAGCCACTTCTTCAGCTCCAGCTACAGCTCTAGCTCAACCAGCTCCAACTACAACTTCTTCAGCTCCTACCACGTCTACTGATGCGTTCATCCTTGGAGTCCTATCTACACCACCACCAGAAGACCAAGCCTGAGAGACGACATAGTGCTATGCATTTTCTAGAAACTTTT
This sequence comes from Aegilops longissima, assembly GCA_021605205.1. Lineage (NCBI taxonomy): Eukaryota > Viridiplantae > Streptophyta > Magnoliopsida > Poales > Poaceae > Aegilops > Aegilops longissima. The sequence continues at coordinate 84,686,321 of CM038678.1, read as the reverse complement.
TGGTAACTTGTTGCCAAAGGGGGAGAAAAATGTATAGATCATAGGCTTCGAGAGAGAGAGAGAGAGATTTGCTTTTGTTCTCTCTTGTCTTTTTGGTTGAACTTTATTTGCATTTGATTGCTTGAGATACTATGCATTACCTGTGAGACATTGATGATCATGTGTTTGATCATAAGCTACACGTATGCTTTTATGATATTATCTTATTTATCCTTATATGATCATTCACCGTGCTTGGTGATGAGTGCATGTATTCAATCGTTATTATTTTGAGCGCTCCACCAAGATGTATGTGACATGGAAGAGTAACCCATGAGCCTAATTTCTTGTGCATTTGCAGTCCAAAGCAAATCTTAAGATATGCACAAATTTAGGGGGAGCTCTTGCTTATCACATACTTCTCAAAGCGACGATGTTTTTCAATTTTATTATCATTTGTCGAAGCTTTGATCTATATGTTGTCATCAATTACCAAAAAGGGAGAGATTGAAAGTGCAACTATCCCTAGGTGGTTTTGGTAATTCATAACAACATATAGCTCATTGTGCTAATACTATTCAAAGATGAATATTTCAGGAAAGCTCAATGAATGGCATGGCATGGATGATGAGAGTGGATCCCTCAAAACATTAAGGAAAAAGGATTGGTTCAAGCTCAAAAGCTCAAGACTCTACATTTTACATTTTAGTGATCCAAGATCACACTGAGTCTATAGGAAAAGCCAATACTATCAAGAAGGGATGAGGTGTTGCTTAATGAGCCTCTTGCTCCATGTGCTTAGTGATATGCTCCAAAACCCTCCACTACTTTCTCACATCCACATATGACCTAAACCCAAAGTCAAACTCGGCCCTACCGATTCTTTCTATCCGGCGCCACCGAGTTCAAATCTCATAGCCACTGCCACAAACCCTAGGCAAATCAGTTTCACCGATAGGGATCTCGGTCTCACCGAGATGGGATTGTAATCTCTCTGTTTCCCTTCGTAACGTTTCGGTCTAACCGAAGTGAGCGATCGGTCCCACCGAGATTACAATGTAAACTCTCTGTTTACCTTTTGTAACTTTTCGATCTCACCGAAAGAGCAAATCGGTCCCACCGAGTTTACCTAACCAACTCTCTGGTTAGCTAATTACCAAATTCGGTCTCACCGAGTTTGTGTAATCGGTTTCACCGAGATTACGTTATGCCCGAACCCTAACCATATCGTTCCTACCGAGATGCATGTCAGTCCCACCGAAAACCCTAACGGTCACTAGGTTTACTAAATCGGTCCGACCGAGTTTGATGATTCGGTCCCATCGAGTTTGGAAAATTGTGTGTAATGGTTAGATTTTGTGTGGAGGCTATATATACCCCTCCACCTCCTCTTCATTCATGGAGAGAGCCATCAGAACAAACCTACACTTCCAACTTACCAGTTCTGAGAGAGAACCACCTACTCATGTGTTGAGGCCAAGATATTCCATTCCAACCACATGAATCTTGATCTCTAGCCTTCCCCAAGTTGCTTTCCACTCAAATCTTCTTTCCACCAGATCCAAATCCTATGAGAGAGAGTTGAGTGTTGGGGAGACTATCACTTGAAGCACAAGAGCAAGGAGTTCATCATCAACACACCATTTGTTACTTCTTGGAGAGTGGTGTCTCCTAGATTGGCTAGGTGTCACTTGGGAGCCTCCGACAAGATTGTGGAGTTGAACCAAGGAGTTTGTAAGGGCAAGGAGATCGCCTACTTCGTGAAGATCTACCGCTAGCGAGGCAAGTCCTTCGTGGGCGACGGCCATGGTGGGATAGACAAGGTTGCTTCTTCGTGGAACCTTCGTGGGTGGAGCCCTCCGTGGACTCGCGCAACCGTTACCCTACGTGGGTTGAAGTCTCCATCAACGTGGATGTACGATAGCACCACCTATCGGAACCACGACAAAAACATCCGTGTCTCCAATTGCGTTTGAATCCTCCAAACCCTTCCCTTTACATTCTTGCAAGTTGCATGCTTTATTTTCCACTGCCAATATACTCTTTGCATGCTTGCTTTAATTGTGTGAAGATTGCTTGACTTGTTCGAAAATAGCTAAAATCTTCCAAAGTCTAAAATTGGGAAAAGGTTAGGTTTTTATTGGTCAAGTAGTCTAATCACCCCCCCCCCCTCTAGACATACTTCAAGGTCCTACAGGGTGTTCGCAGAAGGCGCATTTTCACACTTGATCCCACGTCTTGGTCCTATAAAGGAGGTGATAGCGCAGCGAACTAGGCAACCGGACTATAATGCTTTATCACTTTCACTTAGCCATAGGATTTTGACAGTGGGGCTACTATATAGCCCCTAGGGGCACTGCTCTCACCCGAATTCGGGGCGCGTGTGTGCCTGGCCGGGAAACGGCCCTTCGTTATCTTGGAGGAATCCAAAAGATTCGGTGAGTCATCGAGTGGTTGACCAGTCTCACGCTATATCATGATGATCGGTTTCGGCTTTCTCTCGAGGTGCTCTTTGGCGAACCGGGCACAATCGCAGATAGTTCTCCTGGTGCCGCCTTAGCCGATAGAGCGGAACGTAAGGCAGCAAAACACAGGAGCCGAGCAAACCCAACATTTGACCAAAGACATGATTCGAGCTGATGCATATAAGGCCAAACTTCATGACGCCGAACACTCCCTAAGGTATTCGGTCTTTATGAAAGCGGGCTAAACAACGCCCTTGGTAATGAGCCCCTGGTGTCCAGGTACGCGCGAAATTCTGACGTGGCCACATGCCAAGACGCCAGCCTCCTCCTCGGTTATATCACGAAACCGGGGGATGTGTATCAACAAGAGACAGTAAAAAAGGTTTACGCAGGGTCTTAATCTGAAAAGAATCCTTGGAACGGGTCCCTACTGCACGTCTGCGCCTGTGTCTCCATTGTGTCGTATCCTGGACGGGTGTAGCACGGTGTTCATCTGTAAAAGAGAGGAACTTAGTTGAAAAGATCATGCGAAAATATTCGTTATATTAAATAAACAAAGTATAATTCAAAAATGAATAAAACTAAGCTTTATCGTCTCTTGTTGTACATGCGCGGAGCCCCTTGTACGGGGGTATGCGGCTAGTAAGCCCTTGTATGTTTAAACCGGACTCGTCTAGCCATGTCCGGGGTCTGAACGACCTGTTTAGGTGCTTTGATCAGTGAAGTCGGTTTAGTGTTTGGTTGTCAAGGCAGCCGCACAGTCTTCCGCGCTCGAGGAATACTCAAAATTTCCATTTAATGAGATGATGCCTCACGGACCGGGCATTTTAAGTATAAGAGATGCATAATGCGGTATTGCGTTAAAGTGGGCGAAAGCTTCGCATCCCAGGAGTGCTTGATAGCTACTTGTGAATGGGGCGATGTGGAAGGTAGCTTTTCGCGGCGGAAGTTGTCGGGGGAGCCGAACATAACTTCTAGCAGGAGAGAGCCCGTACAATGGGCATCTGGGCCTGGTGTTACCCCTTGAAAGGAAATGTTGCTATGGCGAATTCTTGTTGGGTCTATCCCCATTTTGCGGATTGTGTCCTGATATAGCAGGTTTAGATCACTGCCGTCGTCCATTAGGACTTGTGTAAATTGGAGTCCATCAATTATCGGATCTAATATCAAGGCAGTCCAGCCTGCGTTCCCGATACTTCTAGAGTAATCCTGATGGTCGAAGGTGATTGGTTTTAACAACCACTGGCGGGACTCCTCTGGGATAGGCCGTATGGCGCGTATCTCTATAGGCGCCACCCTGTTTTTCCCTTTTGTCACGTGAAGTGAGTTTACTGTTTTGACTTCTTGTGGGAAATTCATTTGTTTTCCGGTGCTCTGCTTGTGGGATTTGTCATCGTCCTCGCTTGGTGTGTCGAGCCCCTTGTGTTCGTCGTTGAGTTTGCCGGATTGCTTGATAACCCAACAATCTCTGTGGGTATGGTTTGCAGGCTTCCCGGGAGTACTGTGGATTTGACATATCTTATCCAAGATTTTGTTTAGGTTAGATAGCTCGTCCCTGTTATCCTTGAGGGGCAGCTTTTTCTGATTCTGCCGAGAGCTTTTGAATCTGGCGTTGACTGCCGTGCTCTTCGGGCTGTTTCCCTTGGTCCGGCGCTGGTCCTTGCTGCGTCGCGGTTTCCCGTTTCCATCCCTAACTTCGGATGTACTTGGGTCGCTGGTACTGCATCTTGCCAACCAGCTATCCTCTCCCGCGCAAAAGCGGGTCATGAGGCTTGTTAATCGGCCATTGTTCTTGGCTTTTCTTGGCGAGGTGTATGGCGAGCCATTCGTCTTAACGCTGTGTTTGAAAGCTGCTAAGGCTTTGCGTCCGGACAATCGACTATCTGGTTCTTTTAGTAAGAAATCGGTTCCGAGTTTCCGGCTGACTCTCGGGTTGTTGGGTTATATGACTTAAATAAATCGATCCGTGAGGTCGGACATAGGTCCCTTGAAAATTTGCCGAAAAGCATCCTCGAGCTCTTCCCAACTTCCAATGGTGTTTTCGGAAGGCTTTTAAGCCAATGCGGGCTGGCCCTTTGAGCTTGAGGGGTAAGTATGGCGTGGAGATCATCTCCTCTAGCCATGTGTATGTGGAGGATGTAATCCTCAATCCGCACTCTGTGGTCTGTTGTTCCGTCATATGCCTCTATGTTTACGGGCTTGAATCCCGCTGGAAATTCATGATCCAGCACCTCATCGGTGAAACATAGGGGGTGTGCGGCACCCCTATATTTGGGTGTACCGTGATGTTCGGATACTTGATGCGTTGCATTGCTTCTAGAGCTTGCTTTCTTGGCCCGTAGATAGATCTAGCTGGGCCATCTTTTTGATGCGAATCCTTGTGCGGATCGCGTGCCGGCTTGTGTGCGGCGCCCTTTGCCGCTCTATGTTGGCCATGGGGTTGTTCACCCGACCGGGTGGCTTCCTCATTTTTTGATTGCGGGGGCTCTAAGGCCTCCTCATCAAATTCCGCAGTAATTTTCGCCGGGTAGCTCTTTGTGCGGCGATCGTCGCCCGATTTGTCATGTGTTGAGTACTTTGCTCCATCTAGTTCTGAGTGCATCTTCCGCTGTTTTGAGATCCTTTTGTGGAGGTTCTTCTGCTCCTATAGCTTGTCCGGCGTGAGGTCGTCCGGACTGTTATCTTCGCCGGGGACAGGTTGTTTATCCAAGTTGCCCTGTTCGGACGGTTTCTCGATGGCATGTTCGTCGTCCACCAGTTCGCCCCTGCTCTATGGCTGGGTCTCAGATGGCTGCTTTCTCTGCCGAGGTGAGGTTTGAGCGCGCCACGCCGCCGCCTTGACTGCTTTTCGAGGGAACGATCCCTCGTTGCGTCCCTTTGTTCCTCGTCGTCGTTTCTTTTAGGTGTGTCCACCATGTATACATCATGAGATGGGGTGGTTGTCCAGTGCCCTATAGGCGCTGGTTCCTGTTCGTCTCCTACATCGTCGTCCATACCGTCTATGTCTTCGGAGTCGAAGTCGAGCATGTCGGTTAAATCATCGACAGTGCCCATGAAGTGGGTGGTGGGTGGGCTTAGAATTTCTTCGTCGTCCGCATCCCAACCTTGCTGACCATAGTCCGGCCAGGGCTCCCATGATAAAGAGAGAGATTTTAATGAATTCAGAATGTCACCGAAGGGCGAGTGCTGAAAGATGTCCGCGGCGGTGAACTCCATGATCGGCACCCAATCGGATTCGATTGGCAGGGGCGCGGAAGTTTTGGAGTCCGGAGAGGAGTCTGGCACTTTGGAGTCACAGGCTTCGCAGAGGACAAGGTTGGTGTTCGGCTCGATGGCCGTAGAGATTGCAGCCCCGGGGCGGTGTCCAGCCAACCGCCCTCGGTTGGCGCAGTCGGCTCCGAGCTAAGGGTCAGAGCGGGCACAGGTGCGGCCTCTAGGGCACTATTCGGCGGCAGAGCTAGATCATGCCCATCGTAATAGTGCGGCTCGCACGGTTGTGGCTCGGATCTGTCAAAGATCAAGTCTCCGCGGACGTCAGCCGTGTAGTTTAAACTTCCTAATCTGACCTGATGGCCAGGGGCGTAGCTTTCGATCTGCTCTAGATGGCCAAGCGAATTGGCCCGCAGTGCAAAGCCGCCGAATACGAAGATCTGTCCGCGGAAAAAGTCTCACCCTGGACCGCATCGCTGTTGATGATCGGAGGAGCCATCGGGCCTAAAGATGACGACACAGAGGAACTCTCAATGTAAGCACCAATGTCGGTGTCAAAACCGGCAGATCTCAGGTAGGGGGTCCCGAACTGTGCGTCTAGGCGGATGGTAACAGGAGACAAGGGACACGATGTTTTTACCCAGGTTCGGGCCCTCTCGATGGAGGTAAAACCCTACTCCTGCTTGATTAATATTGATGATATGGGTAGTACAAGAGTAGATCTACCACGAGATCAGAGAGGCTAAACCCTAGAAGCTAGCCTATGGTATGATTGTTGTTCGTCCTACGGACTAAAACCCTCCGGTTTATATAGACACCAAAGAGGGTTAGGGTTACACAGAGTCGGTTACAAATGGGAGGAGATCTACATATCCGTATCGCCAACCTTGCCTTCCACGCCAAGGAAAGTCCCATCCAGACACGGGACGAAGACTTCAATCTTGTATCTTCATAGTCCAGGAGTCCGGCCAAAGGTTATAGTCCGGCCATCCGGACACCCCCTAATCTAGGACTCCCTCACTCTTGAGTCCCCAACACACCCAATACAATGGTAAATTTTATAGGTGCACTAGTTCGGCGAAGAGATGGTGATACAAGTGTAATATGGATGGTAGATATAGGTTTTTGTAATCTGAAAATATAAAACAGCAAGGTAACTAATGATAAAAGTGAGCATAAACGGTATTGCAATGAGTTGAAACAAGGCCTAGGGTTCATACTTTCACTAGTGCAAGTTCTCTCAACAATAATAGCATAATTGGATCATATAAATATCCCTCAATATGCAACAAAGAGTCACTCCAAAGTCACTAATAGTGGAGAACAAATGAAGAGATTATGGTAGTGTATGAAACCACCTCAAAGTTATTCTTTCCAATCAATCCATTGGGCTATTCCTATAAGTGTCACAAACAGCCCTAGAGTTCGTACTACAATAACACCTTAAGACACAAATCAACCAAAACCCTAATGTCACCTAGATACTCCAGTGTCACCTCAAGTATCTGTGGGTATGATTATACGATATGCATCACACAATCTCAGATTCATCTATTCAACCAACACATAGAACCTCAAAGAGTGCCCCAAAGTTTCTACCGGAGAATCAAGACGAAAACGTGTGCCAAACCCTATGCATAGGTTCATGGGCGGAACCCGTAAGTTGATCACCAAAACAAACATCAAGTGAATCACATGATATCCCATTGTCACCACAGATACGCACGACAAGACATACATCAAGTGTTCTCAAATCATTAAAGACTCAATCCGATAAGATTACTTCAAAGGGAAAACTCAATCCATTACAAGAGAGTAGAGGGGGGAGAAGCAACATAAGATCCAACTATAATAGCAAAGATCGTGATACATCAAGATGGTGCCAAATCAAGAACACGAGAGAGAGAGAGAGAGAGAGAGAGAGAGAGAGAGATATCAAACACATAGGTACTGGTACATACCCTCAGCCCCAAGGGTGAACTACTCCCTCCTCGTCATGGAGAGCGTCGGGATGATGAAGATGGCCACCGGTGAGGGATCCCCCCCTCCGGCAGGGTGCCGGAACAGGGTCCCGATTGGTTTTTGGTGGCTACAGAGGCTTGCGGCGGCGGAACTTCCGATCTATTCTGTTCCCATAAGTTTTTAGGGTATATGTGTATATATAGGCGGAAGAAATACGTCAGGGGAGCCACGAGGGGCCCATGAGGGTGGAGGGCGTGCCCAGGGGAATGGGCGCGCCCCCCTGCCTCGTGCCCTCCTCATTGATTCCCTGACGTGCACTCCATGTCCCCTGGATTGCTTCCATTCCAAAAATAACTTTTCCGAAGGTTTCATTCCATTCGGACTCCGTTTGATATTCCTTTTCTGTGAATCAGTGAAACAAGGGAAAAAACAGAAACTGGCACTGGGCTCTGGGTTAATAGGTTAGTCCATAAAATAATATAAAAGTGCATAGTAAAGCCCATTAAACATCCAAGATGGATAATATAATAGCATGAATACTTCATAAATTATAGATACGTTGGAGACATATCAGTAGCTTGAAGTATTATTGTTTTTATGTCAAATGATAGACTATTGCTTTGAATCACTCGTGTCTTAATATTCATGCCATGATTAATTACATGATCAAGATTATGCTAGGTAGCATTCCACATCAAAAATTATCTTTTTTTTATCATTTACCTACTCGAAGTCGAGCAGGAATTAAGCTTGGGGATGCTGATACGTCTCCGTCGTATCTATAATTTTTTATTGTTCCATGCCAATATTCTACAACTTTCATATACTTTTGGCAACTTTTATATTTTTTTTGGGACGAACATATTGATCCAGGCTCAGTGCAGTTCTGTTTGTTGCATGTTTTATGTTTTCAGAAACCCCATATCAAACGGAATCCAAACGGGATAAAAACGGACAGAGAATATTTTTGGAATATTTGGAGAATTCCTGAAGAAATATCCACGCGAGACGGTGCCCGAGGTGGCCACGAGGCAGGGGGCCTGCCCCAGGCGCGCCCGACCCTCGTGGGCCACCCGTAAGGCGGTTGATGCCCTTCTTGCCGCAAGAAAGCTAATTTTCGGAAGAAAAAAATCTCGGCGAAGGTTTCAATCCAATCGGAGTTACGGATCTCCATATATATATATGAAACGGTGAAAGGGCAGAGGAAGAACACATAAACAGAGAGAGACAGAGAGACAGATCCAATCTCGAAGGGGCTCTCGCCCCTCCCACGCCATGGGGACCATGGACCAGAGGGGAAACCCTTCTCCCATCTAGGGAGAATGTCAAGCAAGAAGAAGAAGAGGGGGGGCTCTCTCCCCCTTGCTTCCGGTGGCGCCGGAGTGCCACCGGGGGCCATCATCATCACCGCGATCTTCACCAACACCTCCGCCATCTTCACCAACATCTCCATCACCTTCCCCCTTCTATCTACAGCGGTCCACTCTCCCGCAACCCGCTGTACCCTCTACTTGAACATGGTGCTTTATGCTTCATATTATTATCCAATGATGTGTTGCCATCCTATGATGTCTGAGTAGATTTCCGTTGTCCTATTGGTGGTTGATGAATTGCTATGATTGATTTAATTTGCTTGTGGTTATGTTGCTATCCTTTGGTGCCCATCGTATGAGCACGTGCGTGGATCACACCATATGGTTAGTTGTGTGTTGATAGGACTATGTATTGGAGGGCAAGAGTGACACAAGCTTCAGCCAACATAGAAATTGATGCATACGGGATTGAAGGGGGACCAATATATCTTAATGCTATGGTTGGGTTTTACCTTAATGAACGTTAGTAGTTGCGGACGCTTGCTAATAGTTCCAATCATAAGTGCATAGAATTCCAAGTCAGGGATGACATGCTAGCAGTGGCCTCTCCCACATGATACTTGCTATCGGTCTAGTAAAGTAGTCAATTGCTTAGGGGCAATTTCGCAACTCCTACCACCACTTTTCCACACTCGCTATATTTACTTTATGGCTTCTTTACTTAAACAGATCCTACTTTTTATTTTTACGTGCTCTTTATATTCTTGCAAACCTATCAAAAAACACCTACTTCTAGTTTCATACTTGTTCTAGGTAAAGCGAACGTCAAGCATGTGTAGAGTTGTATCGGTGGTCGATAGAACTTGAGGGAATATTTGTTCTACCTTTAGCTCCTTGTTGGGTTCGACACTCTTACTTATCGAAAGAGGATACAATTGATCCCCTATACTTGTGGGTTATCAAAGGTGTCTAGCGATATCGTCGGTAATCTGCCGAGGATGGTGCCCGGTACCAATCCTGCTGATTACCTGAGCGATGATGTGGTGTTTGACCCAATGGAGGTGGACGAATTTAGATACCAGTACGGTAAGCCTCTCATAAAAGATGGAAGTCCTCCTCTAACAACGATGATGCGAAGATTCCATCAATGGTACATGAAAACCTGCAACGAGTCTGGGAAGGATGTTTTGACGATGAGAATAAAAGAGGAGGACGACCTCGTTGGAACTGGTCTGTTCTCTGTTGAGTTTGACGAGTTATTGCAATTATACAATCAAAAGACCCTTGACAAAACACTCGTGACTTGCTACTGTCTGTAAGTACTACTTCTGTAATTAAGTCTCTATATATAGCTCAGGTCTTTCATTGCATGTGTATATATAATTATCCTCACTATATTATGCAGATTGAAGATCGTCGAATGCAGAAAAGCACAAATCTATGACACTGATTTCATTAACCCAAATATCATACATGAATGGACTGTTAAACACAATGTCAAAGAAACCGAGGACAACTTGCTACAATCGTTGCTCAAAAATAAAAAAAAAGATATATTACTCTTTCCTTACAACTTCAAATGAGTGTTACTGTCTTGTGCATAGCCGGTTTCCCTTATTACTCGAGGTTATAGTAATGTAATTGATGAGTTATGCATGCGTGCGCATGTTCCACTATATTCTCCTAGAGATTAAGCTTGAGCGGGGATTAGTAACCGTCTTAGACTCGAGACGAAAAGATCCCGAGGACTATGCAAACATGACTCAAATGCTCCAGGAGTAAGTTCAATCGATCATTATCGCACCATATCGGAAACTTTGTTCATTTTCTGATATCAAGTAATTATTTTCTTTGCCTGGCAGGGTTTGAAAAGAGTTCATCGTAATTACTCCGGGACTGCCAAGCGATCTGCGATTTACACACCCGAAATTAAGCACTACTCCCTAGTTCCGCGCATCTCCCATTGATTCTAGCTAGTTTCATCAATACCATTTAGCATGCTTGCTTATCAGTTTGATTGCTGTCTATTTCTTGTAAAGTGCTTGTGGCAGGAAGGCGGGAATGTTTTTGTGTGCATACTATGTTTGCGAGTTCATCCGCCGCTGGACCTGTGAGCGGGGGCTACTCTGAAAAACAATATGAAGTGCGTAAGCAAAAATATTCACAATTTTATTTTATTACCATCATTTGTGTTGAGTTTCATTCATATACATGTATTGACCCTCTTCTTCAATTTAGATCTGGTAGATGCAGGATGAACTCCTACCACAAGATCGCATACGAGCAATTCAAGAGGAATTGCGGGATTCTTTCTTGACCACATCATCAATAAAGCCGGAGAATACCATGTGGAAATTGATATAGAGATGAGATGTTAGGGATTGTAAGAGATCTTATATTGTATATATGTAGCTAGTAGCGTCGGATAGATATACGGAAACTTGTTGTTCAACAAATCTCTCGGAGAAAGAGAGGTGTACTCCTCTCTGTATATGTTCATGACGATCTTGTGTACTTAATGGTTCTTTCATTTGCTTACTAGCTAGCGTGTCGAGTTCTCTCTATACGTATAGTAGCTAGCGTCGACCAAGCACGGAGATAAGAGAGGTCACTTCTCTCTATTAGCTAGCTAACACAATATATGAAACCCTAAATTAACCCTCCAAAACCCCCTAAACCCCCCACCCTTTCAAAAAAAAACCAGCTCCTGAGTTGCTGACGCGTGAATGCCTTTTGTTAACACAAGCCGAGACTAAAGGTCCTCCTGCCTGGGCTCATCGCAGCGGCCACGTGGAGCACCATCTGTCCCGGTTCGTAAGCGAACCGAGACTAAAAGTGTTGGGCTTTAGTCCCGACGCTTTAGTCCCGGTTCCAGAACCGAGGCTAATGGGCCTCTGGAACCGGGACAAATGGACCGTTTTCTACTAGTGACCGACAGATCCTAAAAAAAAAGGCAGACAAGTTGTAACAGAAAAAAAGAAAAGAAAACTCGGGATGCCAGCTAGAGATGCAGCACAAAGGTGAATCACTCAGGACCTACGAGATAAAAAAAAGGTACAGGCGAAACAAAGCTAATCGTTGCCAAGGGCACCAATCTTGCTAGAGGCTTCAGGCGCATATCAGTATTTTGCAAACTTCTATTTCAAAGTAATATTGGTAAGCATATAAGTGTGACATTGGAAAAGAACAGAAAGGGATTTAGTCAGTAAATGTACATCAATATTGGCTGCAACATGGTGACCAGTTCCAATAACTAAATCTTATTGCACGTCCATCTTGTAAAGCCTAGTCAGGCAGCATCACGAACATCTATTTAATCTCCTTAAAAGATCTCAACTGATTCTAAAAGATTCCCATGAGCAATGCTATATCTCCGTGCAGATTGTTACGTATCTTACGTAAAGGATGATTTGGCATCAGCTAATTGGATATTAGCGAGGACGCCGGGGCCCACCCTGAAAATGGGGAGGGGGGGTGCGTGGGGGGCGTTTAGTTTTGGTGGAAGGAAGTTACACGTAGCAACTCGTAAAAGATTACGTAGGTCTAGGATTTTCGGATTCCCATCGTTCTCTTTAGGAAAAACTTAGAATCCCCATGCCTTCTTCTATTGAAACTTTGAAATATAGAAAATACGTGGTATCCAATGACCTCTTAAATCTCCACACCTTGCTTAATAATCACATTCGATCCAAGAGAAGTAAGAGCGAATCAACGCCAGTTTTTCTTATGGCACACTAGAGGACAAGCTGTGATGCAAACAATGAATGTCAAATATCAACTCAGGCCGTCCCGAGCTGATTTGGACAGCAGTTGCCAGGAAGAAGTCTGACATATCAACAAGCAAATATGCATCGCACTGCAAGATGCTGACTTTTTCAGAAGGATTAAGGAAGCGGCCCGGCTTGATAATGAAGCCCTCAAGTACAGAACAATAACCACTAGCAAAGGTCTGAAAGGGAAAGATAGCGGCAGGACAAGTCAGAGCGAATAGCAAGGTGTTGCTTACCGAGAATAGCAAGGCATTGTTTTCACGTTTTGCTCCCGGAAATGTTAGTTTGGCGTAGTCCTTGTTTCAGTCAACAAGCAACTAGACTAAGTTACTTCGATGAAGACGATCAAGAAAATTCAGCGTCACTTGTCTGAAACAAATCTCTGATTCTGTAGGCGCTTGTTGAACTAGCGTAGTAAAATCACAATAATACCTCAGCAGGATGTTATGTTTGATTGATTCAAATAAGAGTATGCATGCATGTCTGCTATCATTAAACGTAAATTGCTTCATTTAATACTTGTTGATTGCACGGCTATTCCGGTACAAAGTTTTTACTATTTTCTTGTCGCTCTCATGGAGGGCCATTATACGAATGTTAGACAGATAATGATTAAGAAGGAAGAGAATATTGCTTGCTTAGCCGCCGGTGACCTTAAGCAACCACACCATACATCCATATCCATTGCTCAATACGTCCCTGGTGGATGATGGCGTTGCTTAAAGTAAGGAATAGAAACTTGTGAATGTTAGAAGGAAGAGAGGGGTTTGGTGGAATAGTTGTTGTATTGCTTGAGCCTCCTGGGTATATATATAGGAGTACATGATCTACTTGAAGTACAAGTCAAGCCAGAATATTTCCTAGTCTAACCTATGTTTCCTAATACAATCACGTTACTCAACATCCCCCCGCAGTCACAACGGTAGCGACGCAGACGGTGAGACTGGGGAAGAATCCGAAGACAAGCTGACGGACACCCCCCCACAGTCGTAACGGTCGACGCATCACGGAGAAGTGGCTGGAGTGGAAACCAACGAGGTTGCTCAAGCAGGCGGTAGCCCTTTATGCCGGTTGTCAATGTAGCCAAGAGCGTGGGTGGTGGAGCCGTGGTCGAGGTAGCCGTACAAAGAATGCCGTGGTCGATGTCGAGTCGGGGTGGCCGGTGTAGAGGAAGTCGCCGCGGAGCCGTGGGCGCAAGAGGGCGCCGAGTTAGCATGGGCGCAGTGATGTCGAAGTAGGGGTGCACCGGGAAGAAAATGTTGTTCCCGACGCGTCGCGGCGGGTTTGCCAAGCCCGGGGACACATCGTGGACGCAGGCACGCACCGGTGTTGCCAACACCGGGCATGCGTAGATGGACGAAGACGAAGTTGACGAAGCGCCGACCAGGCTTGCCAGGCCCGGGGAGATGTCGTGGATGAAGGCACGCATCGGTGTTGCCAGCACCGGGCATGCGTAGACGAGGGACCTGCACGAGCTATACGCCATGTCGGAGAAGTCGGAGGGGCCAGCAGAGAAGAACTCGATGACGATTGCGGCGTCCATCGGCGCGGGGCCGATGTCACCAACGGTGGTCGGAGTAGACGAAGTGGTCGGGGTAGATGACGGCGACGCTGGCGATGGGCTGGTGCTTGGACGAAGACGAAGGGGGTGGACGGGTGGCGGCGGCTACGAAGGTAGCGGCGGCGGCCAAAGAAGAGCGGCGGCGGCGGCCTGACGGCGGCGCTGGCGGCTAGGTTAGGAGTGCGGCTGCGGTGCTCGAAGTAGGCGAAGAACCCTGGCAGCGTGACGAAGACCTGCGCGGACGACGGCGTTCCCGCGCCAAGCGAGAAGGCGTGGCCCATACTACGGGAAGTCGACGCGTGGTGACGTCGGAGTGGACTGCGGGTCGCGGCGCTACCCAAGGGCGCGAGCGGCGGCAGCGGGTCGGGCGACGGCGGGAAGACCTCGGGCGGCGGCGGGGACTGCGGGCGCGACCGCGCGCCCGCGGGCAACGAACGGCGATTTGCGAAGTCGGTGCAGCCGCTGGTACGGCCTCGGGGTGGCGGCGGGGACCGCGTGTCAGACGCGCACTACGGCTGAAGGGCGGACGAGCGGCGACGCGACGAAGTCGATGCAGCCGCGAGGAGAACCACGGGCGGCGCTGCTGCGTCCGACGGGCGACGCAGCGGCAGCCCGATGCTCGATCAGTGGAGAGGCATGCGGTGCTCAGGATGATCTTCACGGGACCTGGGGAGGCGTGCGTAACCGACAGGCCAGGTCAGTCGCGTGGCATAGATGAGGCGGATCGCGGCGGCGAGCGGGTGATCAAGCCGATCATGCGCGAGGTCAGGGACGCCGCTCGGTGGAGGCGGTGTGACGGCGGAGTCCAAGATGAGGCCGGCGACGACAGACGGCGTGGGACGTCGTGCAGACGAGCTTGTCAGCACCAACAGCCGTGCTGCCAAAGCAGCGCCGGCGCCCGGGCAGCGAGGCCCGAGCGACCAACGGAGCAGCGGCGCCCAAGTTGAGGAAGCCGACGAGCCTGACGTAGCCGTCCCGACGCAGCCGAGGACGAGGCCGGCGAGGTAGACTGCCGGGCCGCCGTGCAGACACAGTAAAGGCGGGTGACGTGAATCGATCGACGGGCCGGCGCGCGAGCGACGGCTATAATTGGTCGTCGCATGACGCGAGGCCGCCGGGTCAGGGCAATGCAGGTGTCCCGGTCGGAGCAGGGTGGTGATGGCCGGCGCAGGGCAACAGGAGGACCGACGCGTGGATGGCGGCTGGCCCTGACGGACCGCCTCAGCGCGGGACCGGACGAGATGCATCAGGCGGCTGGACATGGCACTGGTAGCAGCGTGCAACTGAGAGGGGCACGAGATGTACATCAGTGCATGAAGGCTGAGTTGATGCATGAGGAGACGAGCAGCCTCCAGCCACGAGTTGCCTACACGCACCATGCACAAGCACATACGTGCATGGACACGGCAACACGCGGAGTGAATTTCCGATCCGACGCCCGGTATTGGAGCCAAGCATATCCACGCGTGGTGCGTGAGTGGCTGCGGGCTGCACGCCGAGGAGCCGAGGACGCGGGTCCAGCGCAAGGCCGGCCGAGCGGCCGCCGTCCAGCATGCCAAGCCCGAGGCACCATCTAGCCGGAGATGATGAAGATGTCGATGAAGTAGACGCGCGTTGTAGTCGACGAACGACAGTGAGCGACGCAAACCTATCTATGAATCGGGAAACCAAAAAGAAATCACCGATGAAGATGGCCGGCGGGAGAGAGAAAACCCGGATCAAGGGATCGGAAAAAAGACTCTCTAGGGCAACCGGTCAACACGACCGGCGGATGAACCCTAGGTACGGGCGGCGCGCGGGGCGGAAGCGGCTGGGGCTAGGGTTTAGAACCCGAAAACTGATACCATGTAGAAGTGCATGCTCTAGCCAATGCAACCAAAAGACCGATCTTATGAAAGAGACTAGGCAACACATTATACGTCAACACTCCCCCTCATGTGTGGCTCTCTCAGGCCTAAACGTGGACCGAGAGTGGGCTGCAATTTAATTGCGCCAGCCGGTTCTTGAACTCAAGACCTCTTAGCTTTGATATCATGTTAGAAGGGAGAGAGGGGTTTGAAGGAAATATGCCCTAGAGGCAATAATAAAGTTATTATTTATTTCCTTATACCATGATAAATGTTTATTATTCATGCTAGAATTGTATTAACCGGAAAGATAATACATGTGTGAATATATAGACAAACAGTATGTCACTAGTATGCCTCTACTTGACTAGCTTGTTAATCAAAGATGGTTATGTTTCCTAACCATGAACAAGGAGTTGTTATTTGATTAACAAGGTCACATCATTAGTTGAATGATCTGATTGACATGACCCATTCCGTTAGCTTAACACTTGATCGTTTAGTATGTTAATGCTTTCTTCATGACTCATACATGTTCCTGTAACTATGAGATTATGCAACTCCGTTTACGGAGGAACACTTTGGTACTACCAAACGTCACAACGTAATCGGGTGATTATAAAGGAGTACTACAGGTGTCTCCAAAGGTACTTGTTGGGTTGGCGTATTTCGAGATTAGGTTTTGTCACTCCGATTGTCGGAGAGGTATCTCTAGGCCTTCTCGGTAATACACATCACTTAAGCCTTGCAAGCATTACAACTAATGAGTTAGTTGTGAGATGATGTATTACGGAACGAGTAAAGAGACTTACCGGTAACGAGATTGAACTAGGTATTGGATACCGACGATCGAATCTCGGGTAAGTAACATACCGATGACAAAGGGAACAACGTATGTCGTTATGCGGTTTGACCGATAAAGATCTTCAGAGAATATGTAGGAACCAATATGGGCATCCAGGTTCCGCTATTGGTTATTGACCGAGAATGGTTCTAGGTCATGTCTACATAGTTCTCGAACCCGTAGGGTCCGCACGCTTAACGCTTCGATGACAGTTCATTATGAGTTTATAAGTATTGATGCACGAAGGTTGTTCGAGTCCCGGATGTGATCACGGACATGACGAGGAGTCTCGAAATGGTCGAGACATAAAGATTGATATATTGAAGCCTACATTTGGACATCGGAAGTGTTCGAATGAAATCGAATTTATCGAGTACCGGGGTTACGGAACCCCGGGAGGTCTATGGGCCTTAATGGGCCATAAGAGAGAAGAGGAAGGGCGGCCAGGTGGGCTGCGCGCCCCTCCCCTCTAGTCCGAATAGGACAAGGAGAGGCGGCGCGCCTTCCCTCTTCCCCTCCTCGAATCCTAATCCAACTAGGAGAGGGGGAGTCCTACTCCGGTGGGAGTAGGACTCCTCCAGCGCCGCCCCAAGGCTGGCCGCACCCCCTTGGCTCCTTTATATACAGGGTAGGGGCACCCCATGAGACACAAGTTGATCTACGGATCTTTCCTTAGCCGTGTCGGTGCCCCTTCCACCATATTCCACTTGGTCATATCGTCATGAGCTTAGGCGAAGCCTGCGCCGAGAAGTCATATCGTCGCGGAGCTTAGGCGAAGCCCCGCGTCGGTGGAGCATCAACATCATCACCACGCCGTCGTCTTGACGGAACTCATCCCGACACTTTGCTGGATCGAGTCCGGGATCGTCATCGAGCTGAGCGTGTGCAGAACTCGGAGGTGCCGACGCTCGGTGCTTGGATCGGTCGGATCGTGAAGACGCACGACTACATCAACAGCGTTGTTATAACGCCCGCTTTCGGTCTCACGAGGGTACATGGACAGACACTCTCCCTCTCGTTGCTATGCCATCACCATGGTCTTGCGTGATCGTAGGAAATTTTTGAAATTACTCGTTCCCCAACAGTGGCATCCGAGCCTGGTTTTATGCGTTGATGTCATGTGCACGAGTAGAACACAAGTGAGTTGTGGGCGATACAAGTCATACTGCCTACCAGCATGTCATACTTTGGTTCAGCGGTATTGTGAGATGAAGCGGCCCGGACCGACATTACGCCAGACGCTTACGCGAGACTGGTTTCACCGCCCGAGCACTCGTTGCTTAAAGGTGACCGGCGGTGTCTGTCTCTCTCACTTTAGTTGAACCGAGTATGACTACGCCCGGTCCTTGAGAAGGTTAAACGGAGTCTATTTGACAAACTATCGTTGTGGTTTTGATGCGTAGGTAAGAACGGTTCTTGCTCAGCCCGTAGCAGCCACGTAAAACTTGCAACAACAAAGTAGAGGACGCCTAACTTGTTTTTGCAGGGCATGTTGTGATGTGATATGGTCAAGACGTGATGCTATATTTTATTGTATGAGATGATCATGTTTTGTAACCGAAGTTATCGGCAATCGGCAGGAGCCATATGGTTGTCGCTTATTGTATGAAATGCAACGCCATGTAATTGCTTTACTTTATCACTAAGGAGTAGCGATAGTCGAGAAGCAATAGTTGGCGAGACGACAACGATGCTACGATGGAGATCAAGGTGTCGCGCGGTGACGATGGTGATCATGACGGTGCTTGGCGATGGAGATCACAAGCACAAGATGATGATGACCATATCATATCACTTATAATGATTGCATGTGATGTTTATCCTTTATGCATCTTATCTTGCTTTGTTTGACGGTAGCATTATAAGATGATCTCTCACTAAAATTATCAAGAAGTGTTCTCCCGAGTATGCACCGTTGCCAAAGTTAAGTAGTACCCGGACACCACGTGATGATCGGTGTGATAAGTTCTACGTCCATCTACAACGGGTGCAAAACAGTTGCACGCGGAATACTCAAGTTAAACTTGACGAGCCTAGCATATAACAGATATGGCCTCGAACACGGAGACCGAAAGGTCGAACGTGAATCATATAGTAGATATGATCAACATAATGATGTTCACCATTGAAACTACTCCGTCTCACGTGATGATCGGACATGGTTTAGTTGATTTGGATCACGTGATCACTTAGATGACTAGAGAGATGTCTGTCTAAGTGGGAGTTTTTTAATATGATTAATTGAACTTAAATTTATCATGAACTTAGTACCTGATAGTATTTTGCTTGTCTATGTTTACTGTAGATAGATGGCTCGTGCTGTTGTTCCGTTGAATTTTAATGCGTTCCTTGAGAAAGCAAAGTTGAAAGATGATGGTAGCAATTACACGGACTGGGTCCGTAACTTGAGGATTATCCTCATTGCTGCACAGAAAAATTACGCCCTGGAAGCACCGCTGGGTGACAGCTCTGCTGCAGATCTTGAGCGAAGTTGTGAACGTCCGCAAAGCAGAGCTGATGACTACTCAATAGTTCAGTGTGCCATGCTTTACGGCTTAGAACCGGGTCTTCAACGACGTTTTGAACGTCATGGAGCATATGAGATGTTCCAGGAGTTGAAGTTAATATTTCAAGCAAATGCCGGATTGAGAGATATGAAGTCTCCAATAAGTTCTATAGCTGCAAGATGGAGGAGAATAGTTACGTCGGTGAGCACATACTCAAAATGTCGGGTATAACAATCAAGCTGGGAGTTAATCTTCCGGATGATAGTGTCATTGATGAATTCTCCAATCACGCCACCAAGCTACAAGAGCTTCGTGATGAACTATAATATGCAAGGGATGACTAAGACAATTCTGAGCTCTTCGCGATGCTAAAAGCATGGAGGTAGAAATCAAGAAAGAGCATCAAGTGTTGATGGTCAACAAGACCACTAGTTTCAAGAAAAGGGCAAAGGAATAAGAAGGAAACTTCAAAAGAACAGCAAGAAAGTTGCTGATCAAGAGAAGAAACCCAAGTCTGGACCTAAGCAGGCGAGTGTTTTACTGCAAGCGACCGACATTGAAGCGGAACTGCCCCAAGTATTTGGCGGATAAAAGGATGGCAAGGTGAACAAAGGTATATGTGATATACATGTTATTGATGTGTACCTTACTAGAGCTCGTAGTAGCACTGGTATTTGATACTGGTTCATTGCTAATATTTGCAACTCGAAACAGGACTACGGAATAGACGAGCACGGCAAAGGACGAGGTGACGATGCGCGTGGGAAATGGTTCCAAAGTCAATGTGATCGCGGTCGGCACGCTACCTCTACATCTACCTTGGGATTAGTTTTGGACCTAAATAATTGTTATTTGGTGCCAGCGTTGAGCATGAACATTATATCTGGATCTTGTTTAATGCGAGACGGTTATTCATTTAAATCAGAGAATAATGGTTGTTCTATTTATATGAGTAATATCTTTATGGTCATGCACCCTTGAAGAATGGTCTATTCTTGTTGAATCTCGACGTAGTGATACACATATTCATAATGTTGAAGCCAAAAGATGCAGAGTTGATAATGATAGTGCAACTTATTTGTGGCACTGCCGTTTAGGTCATATCGGTGTAAAACGCATGAAGAAACTCCATCTTGATGGGCTTCGGAATCACTTGATTATGAATCACTTGGTACTTGCGAACCGTGCCTCATGGGCAAGATGACCAAAACGCCGTTCTCCGGAACTATGGGCGAGCAACTGATTTGTTGGAAATCATACATACCGATGTTTGTGGTCCAATGAATGTTGAGGCACGCATGGTATCGTTATTTTCTCACCTTCACAGATGATTTGAGCAGATATGGGTATATCTACTTAATGAAACACAAATCTGAAACATTTGAAAAGTTCAAAGAATTTCAGAGTGAAGTGGAAAATCATCGTAACAAGAAAATAAAGTTTCTACGATCTGATCGTGGAGGAGAATATTTGAGTTCTGAGTTTGGTTTACATTTGAAACAATGTGGAATAGTTTAGCAACTCACGCCACCCGGAACACCACAGAGAAATGGTGTGTCCGAACGTCGTAATCGTACTTTACTAGATATGGTGCGATCTATGATGTCTATTTCCGATTTACCGC
Source organism: Aegilops longissima (assembly GCA_021605205.1). Classification (NCBI taxonomy): domain Eukaryota; kingdom Viridiplantae; phylum Streptophyta; class Magnoliopsida; order Poales; family Poaceae; genus Aegilops; species Aegilops longissima. The sequence continues at coordinate 84,665,239 of CM038678.1, read as the reverse complement.
TATCGTTTTGGGGTTATGCTTTAGAGACGGCCGCATTCATGTTAAATAGGACACCGTCAAAATCCGTTGAGACGACGCCTTATGAACTGTGGTTTGGCAAGAAACCAAAGTTGTCGTTTCTTAAAGTTTGGGGCTGCGATGCTTATGTAAAGAAACTTCAACCAGATAAGCTCGAACCCAAATCGGAAAAATGTGTCTTCATAGGATACCCAAAGGAGACTGTTGGGTACACCTTCTATCATAGATCTGAAGGCAAGATTTTCGTTGCTAAATTCGGATCCTTTCTAGAGAAGGAGTTTCTCTCAAAAGAAGTGAGTGGGAGGAAAGTAGAACTTGATGAGATAATCAGATCTGCTCCCTTATTGGAAAGTAGTTCATCACAAGAAATGGTTCTGTGACAACTACACCAATTAGTGAGGAAACTAATGATGATGATCATGAAGCTTGAGATCAAGTTACTACTGAACCTTGTAGGTCAACCAGAGTAAAATACGCACTGAGTGGTACGGTAATCTTATTCGGAAGTCATGTTACTTGACCATGGCGAACCTACAAACTATGAAGAAGCGATGGTGAGCCCAGATTCGCAAAATGGCTGGAAGCCATGAAATCTGAGATGGGATCCATGTATGAGAACAAAGTATGGACTTTGGTTGACTTGCCCGATGATCGGCAAGCCATTGAAAATAAATGGATCTTTAAGAAGAAGACCGACGCGATGGTAATATAACTGTCTACAAAGCTCGACTTGTTGCGAAAGGTTTTCGACAAGTTCAAGGGGTTGACTACGATGAGACTTTCTCACCCGAAGCGATGCTTAAGTCTGTCCGAATCATGTTAGCAATTGCCGCATTTTATGATTATGAAATTTGGCAAATGGATGTAAAACTGCATTCTTGAATGGATTTCTAGAAGAAGAGTTGTATATGATGCAACCAGAAGGTTTTGTCAATCCAAAGGGTACTAACAAAGTGTGCAAGCTCCAGCGATCAATTTATGGTCCGTGCAAGCCTCTCGGAGTTGGAATAAACGCTTTGATAGTGTGATCAAAGCATATGGGTTTATGAGACTTTGGAGAAGCCTGTATTTACAAGAAAGTGAGTGGGAGCTCAGTAGCATTTCTAATATTATATGTGGACAACATATTATTGATTGGAAATGATATAGAATTCTGGATAGCATAAAAGGATACTTGAATAAAAGTTTTTCAATGAAAGACCTCGGTGAAGCTGCTTACATATTGGGCATCAAGATCTATAGAGATAGATCAAGGCGCTTAATTGGACTTTCACAAAGCACATACCTTGATAAAGTTTTGAAAAAGTTCAAAATGGATCAGGCAAAGAAAGGTTTTTACCTGTATTACAAGGTGTAAGATTGAGTCGACTCAATGCCCGACCACGCAGAAGATAGAGAGAAAATGAAAGATGTTCCTATGCTTCAGCCATAGGCTCTATCATGTATGCAATGCTGTGTACCGACCGACGATGCTTAGCTGTAAGCTTGGCAGGAAGGTACCAAAGTAATCCAGAGTGGATCATCGACAGCGGTCAAGAACATCTGAAATACCGAAAAGGACTAAGGATATGTTTCTCGATATGGAGGTGACAAAGAGCTAGTCGTAAATGGTTACGTCGATGCAAGCTTTGACACCGATCCGGACGATTCTAAATCACAAACCGGATCGTGTTTTTATTAAGCGGTGGAGCTGTCGGTTGGTGCAGCTCTAAACAAAGCGTCGTGGCGGGATCTACATGTGAAGCGGAGTACATAGCTGCTTGAAGCAGCAAATGAAGGAGTCTGGATGAAAGAGTTCATTTCCGATCTAGGTGTCATACCTAGTGCATCGGGACCGATGAAGATCTTCTCGTGACAATCTTGGTGCAATTGCCTTGGCAAAGGAATCCAGATTTCATAAGAGGACCAAGCATATCAAGAGACGCTTCAATTCCATTCGGGACCAAGTCCAAGTGGGAGACATAGAGATTTGCAAAATACATACGGATCTGAATGTTGCAGACCGTTGACTAAGCCTCTTCCACGAGCAAAACATGATCAGCACCAAGACTCCATGGGTGTTAGGATCATTACTTTGTAATCTAGATTATTGACTCTAGTGCAAGTGGGAGGCTCAAGGAAATATGCCCTAGAGGCAATAATAAAGTTATTACTTATTTCCTTATACCATGATAAATGTTTATTATTCATGCTAGAATTGTATTAACCGGAAAGATAATACATGTGTGAATATATAGACAAACAAGTATGTCACTAGTATGCCTCTACTTGACTAGCTTGTTAATCAAAGATGGTTATGTTTCCTAACCATGAACAAGGAGTTGTTATTTGATTAACAAGGTCACATCATTAGTTGAATGATCGATTGACATGACCCATTCCGTTAGCTTAACACTTGATCGTTTAGTATGTTAATGCTTTCTTCATGACTCATACATGTTCCTGTAACTATGAGATTATGCAACTCCGTTTACGGAGGAACACTTTGGTACTACCAAACGTCACAACGAATCGGGTGATTATAAAGGAGTACTACAGGTGTCTCCAAAGGTACTTGTTGGGTTGGCGTATTTGAGATTAGGTTTTGTCCTCCGATTGTCGGAGAGGTATCTCTAGGCCTTCTCGGTAATACACATCACTTAAGCCTTGCAAGCATTACAACTAATGAGTTAGTTGTGAGATGATGTATTACTGAACGAGTAAAGAGACTTACGGTAACTAGATTGAACTAGGTATTGGATACCGACGATCGAATCTCGGGTAAGTAACATACCGATGACAAAGGAACAACGTATGTCGTTATGCGGTTTGACCGATAAAGATCTTCGTAGAATATGTAGGAACCAATATGGGCATCCAGGTTCCGCTATTGGTTATTGACCGAGAATGGTTCTAGGTCATGTCTACATAGTTCTCGAACCCGTAGGGTCCGCACGCTAACGCTTCGATGACAGTTCATTATGAGTTTATAAGTATTGATGCACGAAGGTTGTTCGAGTCCCGGATGTGATCACGGACATGACGAGGAGTCTCGAAATGGTCGAGACATAAAGATTGATATATTGAAGCCTACATTTGGACATCGGAAGTGTTCCAATGAAATCGAAATTCGGAGTACCGGGGTTACGGAACCCCCGGAGGTCTATGGGCCTTAATGGGCCATAAGAGAGAAGAGGAAGGGCCGGCCAGGTGGGCTGCCCCTCCCCTCTAGTCCGAATTGGACAGGAGAGGGGGCGCCCTTCCTCTTCCCTCCTCCAATCCTAATCCAACTAGAGAGGGGGAGTCCTACTCCGGTGGGAGTAGGACTCCTCCAGCGCCTCCCAAGGCTGGCCGCACCCCTTGGCTCCTTTATATACTGAGGCAGGGGCACCCATGAGACACAAGTTGATCTACGGATCTTTCCTTAGCCGTGTGCGGTGCCCCTTCCACCATATTCCACTTGGTCATATCGTCATGAGCTTAGGCGAAGCCCTGCGCCAGAGAAGTCATATCGTCGCGGAGCTTAGGCGAAGCCTGCGTCGGTGGAGCATCAACATCATCACCATGCCGTCGTCTTGTGGAACTCATCCCGACACTTTGCTGGATCGAGTCCGGGATCGTCATCGAGCTGAACGTGTGCAGAACTCGGAGGTGCCGTCGTTCGGTGCTTGGATCGGTCGGATCGTGAAGACGCACGACTACATCAACCGCGTTGTTATAACGCTTCCGCTTTCGGTCTACGAGGGTACGTGGACAGACACTCTCCCCTCTCGTTGCTATGCCATCACCATGGTCTTGCGTGATCGTAGGAAAATTTTTGAAATTACTACGTTCCCCAACAGGGTTTGGTGGAATAGTTGTTGTATTGCTTGAGCCTTGTAGGCATATATATAGAAGTAAATGATCTACTCGAAGGACAAGTCAAGCCAGAATATTTTCTAGTCTAACCTATATTTCCTAATACAATCACATTATTCAACAGTGAACAATATCGAATCCGCCTATGCAAGCCAGTTTCTAAAAGTTGAAACTTACATTTAAAAATTTATTATCTTCCCTATCCCTTTCTCTCATTTATGAATAACCGCCCGTCATTAACTAATCAACTCCTTGTTATTACCAACACAGGCTACAACTTTCTAACAGAATACACGGATGACAATGGCACTTGTGCGTGATGTTGTCTTCGAACAAGGTGCTTAAGGGAGGTGGCCGAGGAAGGACAAAGTTGGAGGAATGGGAATGTACATTCCTAATAACCGCAACGATAGGTTGTCGTAAAGCGAGTAATCAGCATGAGGAGTTTTGGCTTGTGTGCTCGCCGTGTTGCTTGTAAAATAACGATGTAGCCATCTTGGCATTACTGGGCCAGTCGAATACTGTAGCATGTGCGACTTTTTTACTTTGTTTTTATTGGCTTTTCACTGTTTTGTATCAGTTTTATTCAAGGTCTCTTTAGTATGGTTGGTTTCCCTTTTTTCCTTTCATTTTGTTTCCCTTTTTCTTTTTTTTTGATTTTGTATACTTATTTCTTCTCCTTTTTATTCCTTCTTTTTCTATTTTTTTGTTTGAACACATGTATAATTTTTGATACACATTATACATTTTGGGTATATATTAGGAATATTTTTTAATACATGTATAACATTTTTCAAATACATCATTCATATTTATAAATACATTTTAACAAACATTTTACATTTTTGTTATAGATATAAAAAATTCATATAAATGTGTACATTTTTCAAATGCACAGTTAACTTTTTAAAATACAGGATTTTATTTTTTCCAGAATACGTGTTAACAAATTTCAAATAATTTTGGAATTTTTAATGATGCAAAACATTTTTAAACCAGGCAAAACAAATTAATTGTATATTTTTTTCTAAAAGGTCAAAGATATTTTTAAAGCGTGATTTTTTGAAATGTAATGTACAATTTTTTGAATTACATAAACAATTTTTTGATTGTATAACATTTTTCAAAAATATCGCGTATATATTTTTTGAAACTTGTATTTTTTTTTAATTCACAAACTTTTTAATAGACTGCTATCAACACTGTTTAAAAAATATACTAACAATTTGTTTTAGATTGTGTTAACATTTTTCAAATTTGAGGTTTTTAATTTTGTAAGTAAATATAAGTTTTGCAATATATGTATATCTACACCTGTGCATATATAGGCATGGTCCCTTTTCCATTGATGAACTTAGAATCGAACGATTCTATCGCGTCTAGATCGAAGTGACCGAGCATCACCTAGGCGCCCGCCCGCCATGGATAGGATCCATGGCTATGGCGCCAACAGCAATGCCGCCGGTGGTAACAGTGGCTTCATGTGCGGTTACGCCCCCAGGTGTGCGCATTATGCATCCTTCCTTGCTTGGTTTCGGTTCATCACGCGCAGATATCCATCTGTCAGTTGATAGATCTCTTTGATGGTTGCACTGGTGCGCGTCGGTCCTAAACAAACGGTTTAAAACCCCTTTTCGCGACGGCATTTGGAACCGTCGCCAAGTGAGTGTGGGCGATAGGGGGTCCTTCCCATACGACACAGAAACCGTCGGGGATAGGGCCCTACAGTACTCCTCGTTTCTGCTCGCATTGCCATCGCAGTCGGTATTCTGTGGTGCTACGTTTACGATGCGCGGCCCATCACAAACGGTTCACTATTATAGAACGTGTATGATGCGCGGCCCATCACAAACGGTTCACCGTTAAGAAGATTAGCAAATCGTTGTACGAGTGTCGGACAGGATTACGAAACGTCGGACCGTCGTAACATCGTCGTACACGATAACTATCTCACACGCTATTCTGTGGTGCAACGTTTACGATGCATACTTCATCAGAAACAGTTCATTGTTGCGAATCATGTACGATAAAGCAACCAACACAAACGTTTAGTTTGCCCACATCGTTTGTGATATTGTCTGAAATCGCACACGCTTTGCAAACGGCAACTGTGTGCATGCTTGCACACGTTTCCTCTCTGTGAACCGTCTCGGACTATGGTGCATATCGCAAACGTTTGTGTTTTACCAACCGCGTGTGCCGTAACAACCTGGAGAGCGTAATTTCACCGTAATTTAATTGCTGTTTTTCCAAATTGTACCGGATTTGGATTTGAATTCGAATGTATGCTACAGCTTTATTCATATCCATCTGGTTCAAACAACCAATGCATTATTTGATTCTTAGGTACATATGTTCAAGGTACATAAGCACCAAATAAAGAATGATGAACCACAGTTGTATACTTGTACTATTAAAGACGGTAAAGAAAGAAGAGAAATATATTCTGGTTGCTGAACAAGGTGAAGTGGAATGCCCATATTGTGTCCTCCTCCATGCAGAAGGCACGCACGACTCTAGTCTAATCCCTTATGATGGCCGACCGCCCATCCTTCACGGTCTTCATGAAAGCATCTAGATAACCATCGTGTTCTGGTAGAAATACTTTATCCTTTGCATGCCGACCAGTCATGTAGTTTGAGAGGTAATCTTGAGTAAACTGCTTTCGCAACCACTGCAAAGGAATAATATTTCAGACATTGTCATCTAACACAACTCATTATGGGCAGTTAAAAGAAGGCTGCAGAGTTCTTACTTACCATCCTGCAGTTTGCTGTTGTCGTGGATAAAGCGTAAACAAATAGTTTAATTGCCATCTTTGTTCCCATTTTACTAACAATCTTTATCAGCTTCCCCACTTGATGCTGGTTCATCGATATCTCATTACCCCATACGCAGAAAGGGTCAAAACGCGGATCTTTACCAATGACATATGTACCTAAAAGCACAGAGTTAATATTAGAAGCTAAACAGCAATGGCACAATGATGTAGTACAACACTCTTTTATAAGATGTCTATATACATTCGTATGTGGTAGTCCATTTGAACTCTCTAAAAAGAAAAATATTTAGGAACGGAGGGAGTATCTTATAACGTTTAATATACTCACATATTAGATGAATTAACATCTTATATAATGAGCCGGAAGGAGTTTACTTCGCTCTTAAAAATTATCTGCTGCTGTATCCACGAGTGCTACCTCTTGAGCACTGCGTTGGTTTTCCCTTGAAGAGGAAAGGATGATGCAGTAAAGCAGCGTAAGTATTTCCCTCAGTTTTTGAGAACCAAGGTATCAATCCAGTACGAGGCCACGCTCAAGTCCCTCGCACCTACACAAACAAATAAAAACCTCGCGACCAACACAATAAAGGGGTTGTCAATCCCTTCACGGTCACTTACGAAAGTGAGATATGATAGATATGATAAGATAATATTTTTGGTATTTTTATAATAGAGATGCAAAGTAAAATAAAAGGCAATAAAAATAGCGAAGTGTTGGAATATTAATATGATGGAAATAGACCCGGGGGCCATAGGTTTCACTAGTGGCTTCTCTCGAGAGCATAAGTATTACGGTGGGTGAACAAATTACTGTTAAGCAATTGATAGAATTGAGCATAGTTATGAGAATATCTAGGTATGATCATGTATATAGGCATCACGTCCGCGACAAGTAGACCGAGTCCGGCCTGCATCTACTACTATTACTCCACACATCGACCGCTATCCAGCATGCATCTAGAGTATTAAGTTCAAAAGAACAGAGTAATGCTTTAAGTAAGATGACATGATGTAGAGGGATAAACTCATGCAATATGATATAAACCCCATCTTATTATCCTTGATGGCAACAATACAATACGTGCCCTGCTGCCCCTACTGTCACTGGGAAAGAACAACGCAAGATTGAACCCAAAGCTCAGCACTTCTCCCATTGCAAGAAAGATCAATCTAGTAGGCCAAACCAAACTGATAATTCGAAGAGACTTGCAAAGATAACCAATCATACATAAAAAAATTCAGAGAAGATTCAAATATTGTTCATAGATAAACTTGATCATAAACCCACAATTCATCGGTCTCAACAAACACACCGCAAAATAAGATTACATCGAATAGATCTCCACGAGAATCGTGGAGAACTTTTTACTGAGATCCAAAGAGAGAGACGAAGCCATCTAGCTAATAACTATGGACCCGAAGGTCTGAGGTAAACTACTCACACATCATCGGAGAGGCTATGGTGTTGATGTAGAAGCCCTCCGTGATCAATGCCCCCCCGCAGACGCCGAAAAGGCCCCAAGATGGGATCTCACGAGTCTGAGAAGGTTGTGGCGGTGGGATTAGGTTTTCGTGGATGCTTCTGTTGGTTTGGGGGTACGTAGGTATATATAGGAGGAAGAAGTACGTCGGTGGAGCAACATGGGCCCCACGATGGTGGAGGGCGCGCCTAGGGAGGGTAGGCGCGCCCCTCTACCTCATACCCTCCTAGTTACTTTCTTGACGTAGGGTCCAAGTCCTTTGGATCATGTTTGTTCCGAAAATCTCGTTCCCGAAGGTTTCATTTCGCTTGGACTCCGTTTGATATTCTTTTTCTGCGAAACACTGAAATAGGCAAAAAACAGCAATTCTGGGTTGGGCCTCCGGTTAATAGGTTAGTCCCAAAAATAATGTAAAAGTGTATAACAAAGCCCATTAATCATCCAAAACAGAATATAATATAGCATGAAGCAATCAAAAATTATAGATACGTTGGAGACCTATCAAGCATCCCCAAGCTTAATTCCTGCTCGTCCTCGAGTAGGTATATGATAAAAACAGATATTTTCATGCGGAATGCTACTTGGCATAATTTTTAAAGTAACCCTCTTAATTGTGGTATGAATATTCATATCCGAAAGATTCAAGATAAGAGTTTAATGTTGACATAAAAGTAACAATACTTCAAGCATACTAACTAAGCAATTATGTCTTCTCAAAATAACATGGCCAAAGAAAGTTCATCCCTACAAAATCATATAGTTTAGTCATGCTCCATTTTCGTCACACAAGAATGCTCTCATCATGCACAACCCCGATGACAAGCCAAGCAATTGTTTCATACTTTAGTAATCTCAAACTTTTTCAACCTTCATGCAATACATGAGCGTGAGCCATGCATATAGCACTATGTGTGGAATATAATATAATGATGGGGGTTATATGGATAAGACAAAAAAAGGAGAAAGTCTCACATCAACGCGGCTAATCAACGGGCTATGGAGATGCCCATCGATTGATGTTAATGCGAGGAGTAGGGATTGCCATGCAACGGATGCACTAGAGCTATAAATGCATGAAAGCTCAACAAAAGAAACTAAGTGGGTGTGCATCCAACTTGCTTGCTCACGAAGACCTAGGGCATTTGAGGAAGCCCATTGTTGGAATATACAAGCCAAGTTCTATAATGAAAAATCCCCACTAGTATATGAAAGTGACAAAACAAGAGACTCTCTATCATGAAGATTATGGTGCTACTTTGAAGCACAAGTGTGGAAAAAGGATAGTAGCATTGTCCCTTTTTCTTTTCTTTTTTTGGGCCTCCTTTTTTATTTGGCCTTTCTCTTTTTTTATTAGGACAATGCTCTATGAATGATGATCATCACACTTCTATTTATTTACAAATCGATACTAGAACAAATTATAACTCTATATGAATGCTTCCGGCGGTATACCGGGATGGGCAATGAATCAAGAGTGACATGTATGAAAAATTATGAACGGTGGCTTTGCCACAAATACGATGTCAACCACATGATCATGCAAAGCAATATGACAATGATGAACGTGTCATGATACACGAAAATGGTGGAAAGTTGCGTGGCAATATATATCGGAATGGCTATGGAAATGTCATAATAGGTAGGTATGGTGGCTGTTTTGAGGAAGATATAAGGAGGTTTATGTGTGAAAGAGCGTATCATATCACGGGGTTTGGATGCACCGGCGAAGTTTGCACCAACTCCCAATGTGAGAAAGGGCAATGCGCGGTACCGAAGAGGCTAGAAATGATGGAAGGGTAAGAGTGCGTATAATCCATGGATTCAACATTAGTCATAAAGAACTCACATACTTATTGCAAAAGTCTACAAGTCATCAAAAACCAAGCACTACGCGCATGCTGCTAGGGGGATAGATTGGTAGGAAAAGACCATCGCTCGTCCCCGACCGCCACTCATAAGGAAGACAATCAAAGAACACCTCATGTTTCGAATTTGTTACATAACGTTTACCATACGTGCATGCTACGGGACTTGCAAACTTCAACACAAGTATTTCTCAATTCCACAACTACTCAACTAGCACAACTTTAATATCACTACCTCCATATCTCAAAACAATCATCAAGCATCTAACTTCTCTTAGTATTCAACACAACCATAAAAAAGTTTTTTTTACTAGGTTTGCATACCTAACATATTAGGATTAATTTCCCAATTTAAGCAAATTACCATGCTGTTTAAGACTCTAAAAATAATATAAGTGAAGCATGAGAGAATAATATTTTCTATAAAACGAAGCCACCGCCATGCTCTAAAAGATATAAGTGAAGCACGAGAGCAAAAACTATATAGCTCAAAAGATATAAGCGAAGCGCATAGAGTATTCTAATAAATTCCGCATCATGTGTGTCTCTCTCAAAAGGTGTGTATAGAAAAGAAGATTGTGGTAAACTAAAAAGCAAAGACTCAAATCATACAAGACGCTCGAAGCAAAACACTTATCATGTGGTGAATAAAAATATAGCTCCAAGTAAAGTTACCGATGGAATTAGACGAAAGAGGGGATGCCTTCCGGGGCATCCCCAAGCTTTGGCTTTTTGGTGTCCTTAGATTATATTGGGGTGCCATGGGCATCCCCAAGCTTAGGCTTTTGCCACTCCTTGTTCCATAATCCGTTAAATCTTTTACCCAAAACTTGAAAACTTCACAACACAAAACTTAACAGAAAATCTCGTGAGCTCCGTTAGCGAAAGAAAACAAAACACCACTTCAAGGTACTGTAATGAACTAATTATTTATTTATATTGGTGTTAAACCTACTGTATTCCAACTTCTCTATGGTTTATAAACTATTTTACTAGCCATAGATTCATCAAAATAAGCAAACAACACACGAAAAACAGAATCTGTCAAAAACAGAACAGTCTGTAGTAATCTGTAAGTAACGCAAACGTTTGGAACTCAAAAACTTCAGCCAAAATAGGACGACCTAGAAAATTTGTTTATTGATCAGAAGCAATTGGAATCAATATTTTATCACGTTCTGGTAATTTTTAATAATTATTTTTGTGAACAGAAAGTTTCTGCAATTTTCAGCAAGATCAAATAACTATCATCCAGGAAGCTCCTATAGGTTTAACTTGGCACAAACACTAATTAAAACATAAAAACGAATCTAACCAGAGGCTAGATCAAATATTTATTCTTAAACAGAAGCAAAAAGCAAAAAAACTAAAAATAAAATTGGGTTGCCTCCCAACAAGCGCTATCATTTAACGCCCCTAGCTAGGCATAAAAGCAAGGATAGATTTAGGTATTGCTATAATAATAGGATAGATCACGAAAACTCATTTCATATTCTCTACGTTCGGCAGCAAGTTTTCTTTGAGGCAAGCAAAAGTAATCAAAAGGGCTAAATTTAATGGGACAAGAGTCCCCGAGATCGATTTTGGGAGGTATAGGTTCCTCCGTCGGCCCTTCGTATTGCACAACCAATTCATCATTATAAGCATTCTTCAGACAGAACTTTGTGAGCCTATACTCGAGAGAATATCCTAGCTCATTATTTCGGATAGCAAAAACATTATTAAGCTCAGAAATTCTATCAACTAGAACATTGGTAGGAACCATTTTTCTAAGGTTTTCATTAAAAGCAACATAGTCTAGAGATTGAAAACGCATTATTTCCTCTTGATCAAAGAGGATTGCCTCTATGGGAGGACGGCCACCGTCCACCCTATAGTGCGCAAAGATTTCTTTGGCCTCTTTTATTATAAATCTGAATTCATGGGCCAAGAAAATAGTAGCGGCACGCTTAAGAGAAGAATGCTCAATATTAGAAAATTCTAAGAAAATCCTTTGTATGCAAGGATGCATGTGCATAAATTGTCTTTCAAGTTCAACCACAAGCATGGCGATAGCGTCCACAAGACTACTAGTTCTATAGAGAATAGAACTACCCATAGAAGGCAAAGCACCGGCACAAAGTAAAGAAATCTTGAATAACCCCTTTTCCAATGATATTACCGCTACCGATTCGGAATTTTTTTGTATGTAAGATAGGGGATTCTTCAGCAAGAGCATCAGTATTTTGCATGTTATTATTATTCTCCATATCGACAATAATTTCCCCAATTTCAGACATAACGGCAGAAAGTACAGGGAGCAAGCGAAAGAGGCGAACGGAAAGAGAGGGGGAATAAAACGGCAAGGGTGAAGTGGGGGAGAGGAAAACGAGAGGCAAATGGCAAATAATGTAATGCGGGAGATAAAAATTTGTGATGGGTACTTGGTATGTTGACTTTTGTGTAGACTCCCCGGCAACGGCGCCAGAAAAGGCTCGTTGACGGGAAATCAAATCTTGACTTGACTTGGCGCGAATGTCCCCGGCAACGGCGCCAGAAATCCTTCTTACTACCTCTTGAGCACTGCGTTGGTTTTCCCTTGAAGAGGAAAGGGTGATGTATTAAAGCAGCGTAAGTATTTCCCTCAGTTTTTGAGAACCAAGGTATCAATCCAGTAGGAGGCCATGCTCAAGTCCCTCGCACCTACACAAACAAATAAAAACCTCGCAACCAACGCAATAAAGGGGTTGTTAATCCTTCACGGTCACTTACGAAAGTGAGATCTGATAGATATGATAAGATAATATTTTTAGTATTTTTATAATAGAGATGCAAAGTAAAATAAAAGGCAATAAAAACAGCTAAGTGCTGGAAGATTAATATGATGGAAAATAGACCCGGGGGCCATAGGTTTCACTAGTGGCTTCTCTCGAGAGCATAAGTATTACGGTGGGTGAACAAATTGTTGTTGAGCAATTGATAGAATTGAGCATAGTTATGAGAATATCTAGGTATGATCATGTATATAGGCATCACGTCCGCGACAAGTAGACCAACTCCTGCCTGCATCTACTACTATTACTCCACACATCGACCGCTATCCCGCATGCATCTAGAGTATTAAGTTCAAAAGAACAGAGTAATACTTTAAGTAATATGACATGATGTAGAGGGATAAACTCATGCAATATGATATAAACCGGATCTTGGTATCCTCGATGGCAACAATACAATACGTGCCTTGATGCCCCTACTGTCACTGGGAAAGGACACCGCAAGATTGAACCCAAAGCTAAGCACTTCTCCCATTGCAAGAAAGATCAATCTAGTAGGCCAAACCAAACTGATAATTCGAAGAGACTTGCAAAGATAACCAATCATACATAAAAGAATTCAGAGAAGATTCAAATATTGTTCATAGATAAACTTGATCATAAACCCACAATTCATCGGTCTCAACAAACACACCGCAAAAGAAGATTACATCGAATAGATCTCCACGAGAATCGTAGAGAACTTTGTATTGAGATCCAAAGAGAGAGAAGAAGCCATATAGCTAATAAATATGGACCCGAAGGTCTGAGGTAAACTACTCACACATCATCGGAGAGGCTATGGTGTTGATGTAGAAGCCCTCCGTGATCAACTCCCCCTCTGGAAGGACGCCAGAAAAGGCCCCAAGATGGGATCTCACGGGTACAGAAGGTTGCGGCGGTGGAATTAGGTTTTCGTGGATGCTTGTGTTGGTTTGGGGGTACGTAGGTATATATTGGAGGGAGAAGTACGTCGGTGGAGCAACGTGGGCTCCACGAGGGTGGAGGGCACGCCCAGGGGGGTAGGCGCGCCCCTCTACTTCGTGCCCTCCTGGTTGCTTTCGTGACGTAGGGTATATAAAAGTGTATAACAAAGCCCATTAATCATCCAAAACAGAATACAATATAGCATGAAGCAATCAAAAATTATAGATACGTTGGAGACGTATCAAGCATCCCCAAGCTTAATTCCTTCTCATCCTCGAGTAGGTAAATGATAAAAACAGAATTTTTCATGCGGAATGCTACTTCGCATAATTTTTAATGTAATCCTCTTAATTGTGGTATGAATATTCAGATCCGAAAGATTCAAGACAAAAGTTTAATGTTGACATAAAAGTAACAATACTTCAAGCATACTAACTAAGCAATTATGTCTTCTCAAAATAACATGGCCAAAGAAAGTTCATCCCTACAAAATCATATAGTTTAGTAATGCTCCATTTTCGTCACACGAGAATGCTCTCATCATGCACAACCCCGATGACAAGCCAAGCAATTGTTTCATACTTTAGTAATCTCAAACTTTTTCAACCTTCACGCAATACATGAGCGTGAGCCATGCATATAGCACTATGGGTGGAATAGAATATAATGATGGGGGTTATGTGGATAAGACAAAAACTGAGAAAGTCTCACATCAACGCGGCTAATCAACGGGCTATGGAGATGCCCATCGACTGATGTTAATGCGAGGAGTAGGGATTGCCATGCAACGGATGCACTAGAGCTATAAATGCATGAAAGCTCAACAAAAGAAACTAAGTGGGTGTGCATCCAACTTGCTTGCTCACGAAGACCTAGGGCATTTGAGGAAGCCCATTGTTGGAATATACAAGCCAAGTTCTATAATGAAAAACCCCCACTAGTATATGAATGTGACAAAACAAGAGACTCTCTATCATGAAGATCATGGTGCTACTTTGAAGCACAAGTGTGGAAAAAGGATAGTAGCATTGTCCCTTTTTATTTTCTTTTTTTGGGCCTCCTTTTTTTATTTGGCCTTTATCTTTCTTTATTTGGACGATGCTCTATGAATGATGATCATCACACTTCTATTTATTTACAACTCAATGATTACAACTCGATACTAGAACAAAGTATGACTCTATATGAATGCTTCCGGCGGTATACCGGGATGGGCAATGAATCAAGACTGACATGTATGAAAAATTATGAACGGTGGCTTTGCCACAAATACGATGTCAACCACATGATCATGCAAAGAAATATGACAATGATGAATGTGTCATGATAAACGAAACGGTGGAAAGTTGCATGGCAATATATCTCGAAATGGCTATGGAAATGCCATAATAGGTAGGTATGGTGGCTGTTTTGAGGAAGATATAAGGAGGTTTATGTGTGAAAGAGCATATCATATTACGGGGTTTGGATGCACCGGCGAAGTTTGCACCAACTCTCAATGTGAGAAAGGGCAATGCGCGGAACCGAAGAGGCTAGCTATGATGGAATGGTAAGAGTGCGTATAATCCATGGACTCAACATTAGTCATAAATAACTCACATACTTATTGCAAAAATCTACAAGTCATCAAAAACCAAGCACTACGCGCATGCTCCTAGGGGGATAGATTGGTAGGAAAAGACCATCGCTCGTCCCCGACCGCCACTCATAAGGAAGACAATCAAAGAACACCTCATGTTTCAAATTTGTTACATAACGTTTACCATACGTGCATGCTACGGGACTTGCAAACTTCAACACAAGTATTTCTCATTCCACAACTACTCAACTAGCACAATATTAATATCACTACCTCCATATCTCAAAACAATCATCAAGCATCTAACTTCTCTTAGTATTCAACACACTCATAGAAAAGTTTTTTTACTAGTTTTGCATACCTAACATATTAGGATTAATTTCCCAATTTAAGCAAATTACCATGCTGTTTAAGACTCTCAAAATAATATAAGAGAAGCATGAGAGAATAATATTTTCTATAAAACGAAACCACCGCCGTGCTCTAAAAGATATAAGTGAAGTACTAGAGCAAAAGTTATATAGCTCAAAAGATATAAGCGAAGCGCATTGAGTATTCTAATAAATTCTGAATCATGTGTGTCTCTCTCAAAAGGTGTGTACAGCAAATATGATTGTGGTAAACTAAAAAGCAAAGACTCAAATCATACAAGATGCTCGAAGCAAAACACTTATCATGTGGTGAATAAAAATATAGCTCCAAGTAAAGTTACTGATGGAAGTAGAAGAAAGAGGGGATGCCTTACGGGGCATCCCCAAGAATTGGCTTTTTGGTGTACTTCGATTATCTCGGGGTGCCATGGGAATCCCCAATCTTAGGCTCTTGACACTCCTTGTTCCATAATCCATCATATTTTTTACCCAAAACTTGAAAACTTCAGAACGCAAAACTTAACAGAAAATCTCGTGAGCTCCGTTAGCGAAAGAAAACAGAACACCACTTCAAGGTACTGTAATGAACTCATTCTTTATTTATATTGGTGTTAAACCTACTGTATTCCAACTTCTCTATGGTTCATAAACTATTTTACTAGCCAGAGATTCATCAAAATAAGCAAACAACACACAAAAACAGAATCTGTCAAAACCAGAACAGTCCGTAGTAATCTGTAACTAACGCAAACTTCCGGAACTCTAAAAATTCAGCAAAAATAGGAAGACCTAGAAAATTTGCTTATTGATCAGCAGCAGTTGGAATCAATATTTTATCACGTTCATGTGATTTTTAACAATTATTTTTGTGAACAGAAAGTTTCTGGAATTTTCAGCAAGATCAAATAACTATCATCCAAGAAGATCCTATAGGTTTAACTTGGCACAAACACTAATTAAGACATAAAAACAAATCTAAACAGAGGCTAGATCAAATATTTATTCCTAAACAGAAGCAAAAAGCAAAAAACTAAAAATAAAATTGGGTTGCCTCCCAACAAGCGCTATCGTTTAACGCCCCTAGCTAGGCATAAAAGCAAGGATAGATTTAGGTATTGCCATAATAATAGGATAGATCACGAAAACTCATTTCATATTCTCTACGTTCGACAGCAAGTTTTCTTTGAGGCAAGCAAAAGTAATCAAAAGGGCTAAATTTAATTGGACAAGAGTCCCCGAGATCAATTTTGGGAGGTATAGGTTCCTCCGTCGGCCCTTCGTTTTGCACAACCAATTCATCATTATAAGCATTCTTCAGACAGAACTTTGTGAGCCTATACTCGAGAGAATATCCTAGCTCATTATTTCGGATAGCAAAATCATTATTAAGCTCAGAAATTCTATCAACTAGAACATTGGTAGGAACCCTTTTTCTAAGGTTTTCATTAAAAGCAACATAGCAGTCTAGAGATTGAAAACGCATTATTTCCTCTTGATCAAAGAGGATTGCCTCTTTGGGAGGACGACCAGCATCCACCCTGTAGTGCGCAAAGATTTCTTTGACCTCTTTTATTATAAATCTGAATTCATGGGCCAAGAAAATAGTAGCGGCACGCTTAACAGAAGAATGCTCAATATTAGAAAATTCTAAGAAAATCCTTTGTATGCAAGGATGCATGTGCATAAATTGTCTTTCAAGTTCAACCACAAGCACGGCGACAGCGTCCGCAAGACTACTAGTTCTATAGAGAATAGAACTACCCATAGAAGGCAAAGCATCGGCACAAGTAAAGAAATCTTGAATAACCCCTTTTCCAATGATATTACCGCTACCGATTCGGAATTTTTTTGTATGTAAGATAGGGGGTTCTTCAGCAAGAGCATCAGAATTTTGCATGTTATTATTATTGTCCATATAAACAACAATTTCCCCAATTTCAGACATAATGGCAGAAAGTACATGGAGCAAGCGAAAGAGGCGAATGGAAAGAGAGGGCGAATAAAACGGCAAGGGTGAAGTGGGTGAGAGGAATACGAGAGGCAAATGGCAAATAATGTAATGCGGGAGATAAGAGTTTGTGATGGGTACTTGGTATGTTGACTTTTGTGTAGACTCCCTGGCAACAGCGCCAGAAATGGCTCGTTGACAGGAAATCAAATCTTGACTTGACTTTGCGCGAATGTCCCCGGCAACGGTGCCAGAAATCCTTCTTGCTACCTCTTGAGCGCTGCGTTGGTTTTCCCTTGAAGAGGAAAGGGTGATGTAGTAAAGCAGTGTAAGTATTTCCCTCAGTTTTTGAGAACCAAGGTATCAATCCAGTAGGAGGCCACGCTCAAGTCCCTCGCACCTACACAAACAAATAAAACCTCGCAACCAACGCAATAAAGGGGTTGTCAATCCCTTCACGGTCACTTACGAAAGTGAGATATGATAGATATGATAAGATACTATTTTTGGTATTTTTATAATAGAGATGCAAAGTAAAATAAAAGGCAATAAAAATAGCTAAGTGTTGGAATATTAATATGATGGAAAATAGACTCGGTGGCCATAGGTTTGACTAGTGGCTTCTCTCGAGAGCATAAGTATTACGGTGGGTGAACAAATTACTGTTGAGCAATTGATAGAATTGAGCATAGTTTATAGAATATCTAGGTATGATCATGTATATAGGTATCACGTCCGCGACAAGTAGACCAACTCCTACCTGCATCTACTACTATTACTCCACACATCGACTGCCTCCAGCATGCATCTAGAGTCTTAAGTTCAAAAGAATAGAGTAATGCTTTAAGTAAGATGACATGATGTAGAGGGATAAACTCATGCAATATGATATAAACCCCATCTTGTTATCCTCGATGGCAACAATACAATACGTGCCTTGCTGCCCCTCATCCTTTGGAAAAGGACACGCAAGATTGAACCAAAAGCTAAGCACTTCTCCCACTGCAAGAAAGATCAATCTAGTAGGCAAAACCAAACTGATAATTCGAAGAGTCTTGCAAAGATAACCAATCATACATAAAAGAATTTAGAGAAGATTCAAATATTGTTCATAGATAAACTTGATCATAAACTCACAATTCATCGATCTCAACAAACACACCGCAAAAGAAGATTGCATCGAATAGATCTCCACGAGAATCGTGGAGAACTTTGTATTGAGATCCAAAGAGAGAGAAGAAGCCATCTAGCTAATAACTATGGACCCGAAGGTCTGAGGTAAACTACTCACACATCATTAGAGAGGCTATGGTGTTGTTGTAGAAGCCCTCCGTGATCAATGCCCCCTCTGGCAGGACGCGGGAAAAGGCCCCAAGATGGGATCTCATTGGTACAGAAGGTTGCGACGGTGGAATTAGGTTTTCGTGGATGCTTCTGTTGTTTTGGGGGTACGTAGGTATATATAGGAGGAATAAGTACGTCGGTGGAGCAACGTGGGCCCCATGAGGGTGGAGGGCGCGCCTGGGGGGTAGGCGCGCCCCTCTACCTCGTGCCCTCCTGGTTGCTTTCTTGATGTAGGGTCCAAGTCCTCTGGATCACGTTTGTTCCGAAAATCACGTTCCCGAAGGTTTCATTCCGTTTGGACTCCGTTTGATATTCTTTGATATTATTTTTCTGCGGAACACTGAAATAGGCAAAAAACAGCAATTCTGGGCTGGGCCTCCGGTTAATAGGTGTAGCGACCCGACCTCAGACGGTCAAGCCTCGTGTTGTTGTGCCATCCTCGGATCAGTATCTTTGGCACACACGGTACATCAATGTATATATCAAAGTGCAATCACATGTATAATTAACGAAACTGATATATACCTCATAAGTCACAGCTGAAACAAATAGTCGGTGTGGAGTCCCATCAACGCCATCGGCAGGTTGAGTGTAGACCGTAACCTGTATCGTAACTCTTACTGTCGAGGAAATATCTGCGACATGATACGTTGCAGCCGTGTAGGTCAATTACATTGAATGTACCGCAAGATCACAATAAGAGAAAGCAGATGATAAACTATACTATATGCAGATGGCTTTGTGGCTCAGATCTGAGTTTTGTTTGCATAAAAGCTGGTTTTATTTTCCCTACATCAAAGGAATAAATGAAATCTGTACTATGGAATTTTCTATCATGACATGGTTCCGCCAACCGATGTCTCATAGCCCAAAATCATCATAAGTTGTTGTGGCCTTCGATTTAATCGTACACTAATCATGCACGCAAATGTGTACGATCAAGATCGTGGACTCACGGAAGATATCACAACACAACTCTACAAATAAAATAAGTCATACAAGCATCATAATACAAGCCAGGGCCTCGAGGGCTCGAATACAAGTGCTCGATCATAGACGAGTCAGCCGGAAGCAACAATATCTGAGTACGGACATAAGTTAAACAAGGTGCCATAAGATGGCTAGCACAAACCGGGATACTGAGATAGAAGAGGAGCAGGCCTCCTGCAGGATCCTCCTAGGTTACTCCCGGTCGCCGTCGGCGGGCTGCACGTAGTAGTAGGCACCTCCAGTAGTAGTCGCCATCGGCGGTGGCGTCATCTCCTGGGCTCCATCGTGCAGTTGCAGCAATCGAGTAGAGATAGGGGAAAAGGGGAACAAGGCAACCGTGAGTACTCATCCAAAGTACTGCAAGCAAGGAGCTACACTACATATGCATGGATATATGTGTAAAGGGCCATATCGGTGGACTGAACTGCAGAATGCCGTAATAAGAGGGGATAGCTAGTCTTAACGAAGACTACGCTCGACACTGTCTTGCAACAGGTAGAAGAGGACAACTGAAGTCCTCCAAGTAACATCATATAGCAATAATCCTACCCGCAATCCCTCGCTCATAACCCCGAGCGAGAGAGACCACCGGTTGTATCCGCACTTGGAAGGGTGTGTTTTATCAAGTATCCGGTTCTAGTTGTCATAAGCTCAAGGTACAACTCCAAGTCGCCCTGTTATCAAGATCACGGCTATCCGAATAGATTAACTTCCTGCAGGGTGCACCATCTTACCCAAAGACGCTTGATCCCATTTGGCGGACACACTTTCTGGGTCATGCCCGCCGCGGAAGATCAACACGCCGCAGCCCCACCTAGGCACAACAGAGAGGCCAAGACGCCGTTCTAAACCTAAGCGCGCAGGGTCCGGGCCCATCGCCTCGAGCACACCTCAAGACGCTTGTAGGGCGGCCGAAGCGCACCTAGCCTAACAGCGTTCCAGTCCAATCCGGCGCGCCGCCCATCGCCGACGTCTGAAGTGCTTTGCCGATACCACGACGCGGGATACCCATAACTACTCCCGCGTAGATGGTTAGTGCGTATAAGCTCGTAGCCAACTCAGATCAAATACCAAGACCTCGTTAAGCGTGTTAAGTAACCGCGAACGCTGAACAGGGCCAGGCCCACCTCTCTCCTAGGCGGTCTCAACCTGCCCTGTCGCTCCGCCACAAAGTAACAGTCGGGGGCCATCGGGAACCCACGCCCACCTCTACCGGGATGGAGCCACCCGTCCTTTCAGCCCCCATCTCCGAACAGTACCACAGGTAATGTAATAGTATAAAGTATATAGTATATACCCGTGATCACCTCCCGAGTGATCACGGCCCGATAGTATAGCACGGCAGACGGACAAGGATGTAGGGCCACAGATGAAAGTACTAGCATCCTATACTAAGCATATAGGATTGCGTAAAGGTAACAGCAGGTTACAAGGACAAAGCTATGCAGCAAAGATAGGAGTATCTCGAAAACAATAACATGCTATACTACTATAATGCAAGCATTATAGAGAAGAGTAGGCGATATCTGGTGATCAAGGGGGCTTGCCTGGTTGCTCGGCAAGAGAGAGGGTCGTCGGTGGCGTAGTCCATCACAGGACATCAAGATCGGTCTCGGGGTCTACCGGAGAGAAGAGGGGAAGAAACAGTAAATACATAGCGGTAAGTGCATAACAGACAATGCATGAGCTAGACGTGTTCTAACGCAGCGCTAGGCGTGCCCTAACGTGGTATGAGGGGTAATGATTAAGGGGAAACATCCGGAAGTTCTCCGGTTCCGGACGTCTGTCGACGGATGAACCGAGAGGAAAGTTTGCAGGTTCGATAGGTTAGGGGTGTGTGGCGGACGAACGGACTGCGTATCCGGATTCGTCTCGTCGTTCTGAGCAACTTTCATGTTGAAATTATTTTCATCCGAGTTATGGATTAAAAGATATGATTTATTAAAGTTTAAACAATATTATGAAATTATTATTAATTCGAATTAAAAGGTGAAATTGCTATGTGCACCCAGCAGAGTGCACACAACAGTACCATTGTGAGGTCGACAAGTGGACCCGCTGACCAGGTCAATCGCTGACCAGTTGGTGGTCAACTAGGAAGGGGACCCACATGTCGGTTTCATTAGTGCCGACTAATTGACTAATTAGGTAATTAGCGTGTTAATTAATGATAATAATTAAGTTAATTATTTAATTAACAAAATAATGATTTTAATTATTATTTATTTACCTCTTTATTAATTTTAATTAATTGATTCTTTTTTAAAACAATCGTTTTGGGTGGGACCCACTTGCCATTGGCCCTGTGGGGCTGGCGGATCAGCGTGGGGCTAATCGAGCAGGCGGAACCGAATGGGAGCGACAGGCGTCTGGAGGGGCGAACCCAGTTGGCCCAGCGCTGGCCGGGCGGAGGAGAGCGCCGCCAGAGGCGGAGGGAGCGCCGGTGAACAGGACCGGCGAGGGCGCGGCGAGGTTCGCCATGGCGCTGGCGCCGCTGTGCACCGGCCGGGCGGAGGAGGGTGCGGCAGGCGAGGAGGAGAACCGGGCGTGTGGGCGAAGGCCGAGGGCGCGCGCGGGGCAGCCGCAACTCACGGCGGCCGGAGTTGCCGGACACGACGCGGGCGCGGGGGAAGGGGGGAGAGGGCGCGCCACGGGCGCAAGGGCCTGATGAGCGCTGGCGCGTCTTGCGCAGACGGCAGGGGGCGCTGCCGGCGCGCTGCCCACGGCGGGCGGCAACGGCGAACGGGGGGGATCTGGCTACGGCGACGGAGAAGGTAGAGGAGGAGCTCACGCCGGGGGTAGGGACCGGGCAGGGGCTCGAGGTGGATGCCGGGACGACGCGGCGGGGAAGAAGCAGGCGGGCGGGGAGGGGCTCAGTGAGGCGGCGTTCATCGGCGAGGTCGGGGCGAGGCCTTCCGGATCGAGAACAGGAGGAGGATGGGGCGTCCGGCGTGGCGTAAGGGATGGGATGGGCTTCGGCGAGGTGGCGGGGAACGCGCCGGGCGGCGGCGCGGAGCGCCGAGTGGTGGCGCGTCGGTGGCCTCTCGATCCCGATCCAGATCGGGGAGAGGGAGCGAACGCGGGGGGGGAGGCGAGGAGAGTGGGGGGGTTCGTGGGTAGGTTAGGGTTTGGTCGGGCGTGGCCTATAGGCCGTGGGAAGGGGTATGGGCGGCCTGTTCGGTCGCCGGAGGCCATTTGGGCCACTTGGCCCAGCGGGGGAGGGGGGGGCGTCTCTCTCTCTTCTTTTTTTTTGTCTTTACCTTTTTATTTATTTTACCTTTTTACCTTTCTATTTTATTTTAGTTTTAGCAATTTACTAAAGTGGCACCTAAATAGATTTTACAAATTATGCCACTGCCACAATAGTTTATTACTTATAACAAATTAGTTTTGAAAATGTTTATTAATTTTAAAGCACTTAAATAATTGTATATGCTACTGTTTTATTCATTTTAGAGTATCTAAACATTTTATAAAAGTGTGGTTTCACCACCATAATTACCTATGCATTATCTGGCTCACTCCGAACATTTTAGTTTTAATATTTGAAAACTTTTATTGTTGGCTTGATTTTGAATTTGAATTCGAACAGGTTTGAACTAGCGAGTTTATCCACAAGAATCGAGGTGACGTGACATCATTAGCGGGATTACTGTAGCGTAATTACCCAAGGCCACAATTCTCCTCCATTACAAGAAATCTCGTCCGAGATTTAAGAGGGAGTAAGGGAAGGTTCTGGTTACGATAATCTAACGGATCTTCTCGAAGAAGTTAGTTCCTTCCGTTGATGTCTTCAATCCTTTATTCCGATGCATCATGATAAACTTGTCATCATTTCTTCGGGAACTCTATTGTACTTACGAAAGGTAAGGGGCAGCTCACTACGACATAATGCTTTTAAGGGAAACAATCTGGGGTTAACCCATGAATTAGTATAAAATTATCTCTCGAGTTGAACATATGAAATACCTCGAGAGTAAGGTACGAAGGTACCATAATAGGCTCCAAGTGGGTAGGTAGCGGCTCGAAGCCTGAACCAGAGTGAGAAAGGGGTTCAGAATAGCGAGAGTAAGTATCGCGTCTGATACCAGAATAGATCACTATGACGGTGGCCCGTGAATTACATACGAGGCCATGTGCGAGGAATAACTTTGGAAATCGGGGGTGTACAGGACAGTCAGGTTTCGATCCTGTGACCTGTGGGTTATGGGCCCACCATGCGGTTAAAAGTAGAAGGTTGTTGACATCCTGCACGATCATGTAAGCAAGGCATGTCAGAGGAGAGTCGAGGGTCATGTCGGCAACAACATAGGTACCAAGGGCGAGGGACGAAGAGAACCATTTTCACCTTTCGTTGAACGAGGCGGACCAATAGGCAAGGTTCTCGCCCATCGGTGGTAACGGAATGTCATCAACAAATAGTAATAGGGTCTTACTTACGAGTGGTACAACGAGGTGCTTACCTAAGCGAGGGATTATCACCGCTAGATTATATATATCCCAAGAAAGGTTCAAACAACCAATGGAAAGTAAAATATGATTATCATATTAAGCAGAACAATGGGAAGGAAAATGTGTTTAAACACATATTTGAGGATATATCCTTACCAAGGATAAGCGAGCATGATATCCATGACAGGATATAATGTAGAAAACCCTTTAGGTAAGGGAGAGAAATTTCATGACATTACCCATATAACGGTGTTGGATAATTGAGCAAGAAACATTTAGCATTGGGCTTCGAATGTTCTTGTTGAAAATCAGAGTAACACAGACATGCTTTGAGATAGCATTGACATGGTCTTCAGGTGAAGATCAGACTTTGGAATCACGAAGGATCCATCATGAATAACTTGTAGAATCAGTATTACAATTCCCTCATGGATGAATGGATAACCCTGCTGAAAGGAATCTAAAATGATAGGTCCTCCAGCCGGAAGTGCTAGGCATGACATCATGCTACCGGGTCATCAAAGGATCATCATCATAACTCTTGGGCAGTTGACCCAACCATCATAGCTGACCGAGATTCAGATCCGATTGGTGTCAGGATACCTCAGACTTAGGATACCTGAGAAGAAAAGGTGCAACGCAATTGACGAGATGACATTGTAAGATTCTCGGGGAAATGAACTATGGAGTGATTTCCGTTAACTAGAGTCCATCATTAACCCAAAGAGAGGACAAGGAGGTGTCTGGTGAACTCAACGGCAATTCACCGAGATTCCCAAAAGGTGGACTTCCACAATTAAGTGATCAAGGAGATAACATTTGTCAGATCAAATGATATAAGGAAGTATGCTCGAGGAAAACATACACAAGTAAACATTGGTTGAAAGGTGCGCCCGATGGGTTGGGTTGCACGACCAATGTCAGACTGGTGGTTCAATAATCGATAGCCTAAGAATGAACCTTCGACCATTAACTTCAAAGCAATAGGGTTGCTAGAAGGAAAGAATCCAAACAACACCGCTCACTTGTTGGTATTAACACGGGGACCAAGAAAGAAGGGTGATGGTGAGAAGTATTTCTATGTCAAGAATCCTCAAGAGGTGGAACAAATCTCAGAACATTCTTGACATAAAGGGTGGTAATACTACAAGGTAAAGAAGAACAATTGCTGGGTAGCAAGGAACTCAAGGTATAACACCAAACATGAACAAGCTTGTGTTGGTGGGAAGGCAATAAAGTGGTCGAAGATAATACAATTCATCGAGGGCAAGGATGGTATTTCTCCTCATGAATTCAATTGATATCCTGGATGAGCTCGAATCGTCGACGATCACGACACCTTTGTCG
Organism: Aegilops longissima; assembly: GCA_021605205.1. Classification (NCBI taxonomy): domain Eukaryota; kingdom Viridiplantae; phylum Streptophyta; class Magnoliopsida; order Poales; family Poaceae; genus Aegilops; species Aegilops longissima. The sequence continues at coordinate 84,639,506 of CM038678.1, read as the reverse complement.
CGAGAGTTCATGAAGATGTAATCGATCGGCATTTACATCAAGTCAAAGTAATGATGACGTGAAAGGTTATTGGAACCAAGGGTACGACACAAACTCGAAACCAAGCTTGTTGTTCAAGGCGAAATGATATGACGATGAGGATCGACGAAGGTTAGTTCATCGTCGAAAATTGTGCTCCGTGAAGAAGGAACGGGTAGTACAGTTAAAATCATCACGACAACGATATAGCCAAACAGGCTAGGAATGGCGTGATCGGGTACAAACTCGTACTTATAGAAGCTTACTGAAGAGTTGTTGAACCGTAGTGCAGACTCGGTTCATTTATCGGTGTCTTTGAGTGTTTAATAACTCAGAGCCCGCGAGAAATTGGATCAGTGGGAAGGTAGCACTTGATGAAGAACTCATAAAAAGTTATGCAGTTCCATGATAATCTCGAGATACTAGGGGGGTAATACTCGACACAAGATCAAAGTAAAGGTTGGACTGGTGTATTGATCCATAGAAGACAATTGTTTTAACTTGTCCGAGAAATGAGATGAAGAAGAACAATCATGGTCGGAACCACGATTGCAAAAGGCCGATCCTAGATATAAGATGAACTTATACCAAAGGAATAATTCATTTAAGAGAAGCTTTAATGATAAGATCTACATCGTGTCCATGGGCATGAACACAAGTTCAAGGTCGACTCCCACTTCTCCAATGCATAACCTTTCATTCACTTCTCACGCTCGATGAAGTTGCAGTGTTGAAATTTTATCCGTGAAGCACCGGAAGAGTACGACTCGTGAAAACTTTCGAGTTCACACATATTAAAGAAGGCATAGGTTCAGCCCATCGGGCATCTTAGAATCATATACCGTAATCTTTAGAAGTAACTAACTCAAGCTCAAGGCGAGCATGGTTGAGAAAGCGACGATACAATTTACCAAAGGCATTATGTATCGGAGGAAAGGCTCACAAGGTTATTGAATATGAAGGCGTTGTCGATAAAATCCAACAAAGGATCTGGTGGTCCACAAGGAATCTGACGTGAGCATCGGTACTCAACTAGAGGAAGCAGATTATAGAAACAACTGACTAACTCAATTGTCAAATGCAAAGGAATTATGATTCCCAAATCAAGGGGTCAGAAGCAATGCTCTGATTAGGGATGGATAAGTTGAATAGCCTTAGGGTACAATCAACGACAATTGGATTGGTCGAGAACCAATTCCAGTTAAAAGAATGGCAGCTCAGCCAGAAAGGTAATTTATGAGGATCAATGATGATTGCGGGTATTCGCAAACATGTTGAGTCAACAGACCCAAAATGATAATGACAAGGAATGTCAATATGACTAAGAGACTTATGGGATTAACCATAATGTAAGCAAGCAAGAAGTTCAAGAGCCAAAGGCTCCAGAGGATGTTCGGAAGATCGAATAGTATTTTGAAGACTTTTGTGAAACACATGAACAACTGGGGATGAGCGGATACTCGACAAGTGCGAGGATTTATTCGAAGGGGTATTCATGTGGCAAAGAACTGCTAGGCAGTAGGCACAAAGTATTCTCGGAACAATAGAGAAAACTTCGGGGTATCTTGTAATAACAAGATCAATGGGGGATGATCATATGAATGGCAAGTGTAAGTAGTTATCCATACGGATTTATCGGTGGTCAGGAATAGCAAAAGTGATGGGCACAAAGTCTCGAGAGAACATCAGAGAGTATCTTCGGAATCTTCTGATTAGCAGACGATCATCTGAAGTGAGGGGCTCTCCGGGAGAAAGTACTTGCGAGAACCTAAAGTTAGTTTTGTTTTTAGCAAAAATCGTTTAACCCGAATAGAAGAGAGTCCAGAATCCCAGAGTAAAGATCGAGGAGTAAAAGATCCTAATACCACCCGATGGCGACGTGGGCCCGTAAGGCACACAGCCAAGTTAGTAAAAGTTTTGTAAAGTCTAGACTCGACTTCGGCCAAGGAGTTGTAAGGGGATTCTCTGACAGCATCGGCTCGATACTAACTTCAGACACTTCGATTTAATCGTACACTAATCATGCACGCAAATGTGTACGATCAAGATCGTGGACTCACGGAAGATATCACAACACAACTCTACAAATAAAATAAGTCATACAAGCATCATAATACAAGCCGGGGCCTCGAGGGCTCGGATACAAGTGCTCGATCATAGACGAAGTCGCGGAAGCAACAATATCTGAGTACGACATAAGTTAAACAAGGTGCCATAAGATGGCTAGCACAAACCGGGATACAGATCGAAGAGGAGCAGGCCTCCGCGGGATCCTCCTAGGTTACTCCTGGTCGTCGTCGCCGGGCTGCACGTAGTAGTAGGCACCTCCAGTAGTAGTCGCCATCGGCGGTGGCGTCATCTCTGGGCTCCATCGTCTGGTTGCAGCAATTGAGTAGAGATAGGGGGAAAAGGGGGAACAAGGCAACCGTGAGTACTCATCCAAAGTACTCGCAAACAAGGAGCTACACTACATATGCATGGATATATGTGTAAAGGGCCATATTAGTGGACTGAACTGCAGAATGCCAGAATAAGAGGGGGATAGCTAGTCTTAACGAAGACTACGCTCGACACTGTCTTGCAGCAGTAGAAGAGGACAACCCAAGTCCTCCAAGTAACATCATATAGCAATAATCCTACCCGGCAATCCCTCGCCATAACCCCGAGCGAGAGCGACCACCGTTGTATCCGCACTTGGAAGGGTGTGTTTTATCAAGTATCCGGTTCTAGTTGTCATAAGCTCAAGGTACAACTCCAAGTCGCCCTGTTATCAAGATCACGGCTATCCGAATAGATTAACTTCCTGCAGGGTGCACCATCTTACCCAAAGACGCTTGATCCCATTTGGCCGGACACACTTTCTGGGTCATGCCCGCCGCTGAAGATCAACACGCCGCAGCCCCACCTAGGCACAACAGAGAGGCCAAGACGCCGGTCTAAACCTAAGCGCCGCAGGGTCCGGGCCCATCGCCTCGAAAGCACACTCAAGACGCTGCGTAGGGCGGCCGAAGCGCAGACCTAGCCTAACAGCGTTCCACCAATCCGGGCGCGCCGCCCATCGCCGACGTCCGAAGTGCTTGCCGATACCACGACGCCGGATACCCATAACTACTCCCGCGTAGATGGTTAGTGCGTATAAGCTCAGAGCCAACTCAGATCAAATACCAAGACCTCGTTAAGCGTGTTAAGTAACCATGAACGCCGAACAGGCCAGGCCCACCTCTCTCCTAGGCGGTCTCAACTCGCCTGCCGCTCCGCCACAAAGTAACAATGGGGCCGTCGGGAACCCAGGCCCACCTCACGGGATGGAGCCACCCGTCCTTTCACCCCATCTCCGAACAGTACCACGTGTAATGTAATAGTATAAAGTATATAGTATATACCGTGATCACCTCCCGAGTGATCACGGCCCGATAGTATAGCACGGCAGACGGACAAGGATGTAGGGCCACAGATGAAAGTACTAGCATCCTATACTAAGCATATAGGATTGCGAGGTAAAGGTAACAAGCAGGTTACAAGGACAAAGCTATGCAGCAAAGATAGGAGTATCTCGAAAACAATAACATGCTATACTACTCTAATGCAAGCAGATAGAGAAGAGTAGGCGATATCCGGTGATCAAGGGGGCTTGCTGGTTGCTCGGCAAGAGAGAGGGTCGTCGGTGGCGAGTCGATCACAGGGGACATCAAGATCGGTCTCGGGGTCTACGGAGAGAAGAGGGGAAGAAACAATAAATACATAGCAGGTAAGTGCATAACAGGACAACAGACTGAGCTAGACGTGTTCTAACGCAGCGCTAGGCGTGCCCTAACGTGGTATGAGGGGGTAATGATTAAGGGGGAAACATCCGGGAAGTTCTCCTGCCCGGACGTCTGTCACGATGATGAACCGAGAGGAAAGTTTGCAGGTTCGATAGGTTAGGGGTGTGTGGCGGACGAACGGACCGCGATCCGGATTCGTCTCGTCGCTCGAGCAACTTTCATGTTGAAATTATTTTCATCGAAGTTACGGATTAAAAGATATGATTTATTAAAGTTTAAACAATATTCTGAAATTATTATTAATTCGAATTAAAGGTGAAATTGCTATGTGCACCAAAGCAGAGTGCACACAAGAGAACCACCAGAGGTCGACAGTGGACCCGCTGACCAGGTCAATCGTTGACCGCTTGAGTGGTCAACTAGGAAGGGGACCCACATGTCGGTTTCGTTAGTCTTGACTAATTGACTAATTAGGTAATTAGCGTGTTAATTAACAATAATAATTAAGTTAATTATTTAATTAACAAAATAATGATTTTAATTATTATTTATTTAACTCTTTTATTAATTTTAATTAATTGATTCTTTTTTAAAACAATCGTTTTGGGTCGGGACCCACTTGCCATTGGCCCTGTGGGGCTGGCGGATCAGCGTCTTGGCTAATCCAAGTGGCGGAACCGAATGGGAGCGACGGCGTCTGGAGGGGGCGAACCTTGTTGGCCCTGTGGCCGGGCCGGGCGGAGGAGAGCGCCCGGCGAGCGGAGGGCGCCGGTGAACGGGACCGCGAGGGCGCGGGCGAGGCTCGCCCATGGCGCGCAAGGCCGCTGAGCACCGCCGGGCGGAGGAGGGTGCAGCCAGGCGAGGAGGAGAACTGGGCGTGGGGGCGGCTTCGAGGGCTTGGCCGGGCAGCCAGAACCCACGGCGGCCGGAGTTGCCGACGACGCTGGGCGCGGGGGGGGGGGGGAGAGGGCGCCACAGGCGCAAGGGCCACGGTGAGCGCTTGGGCGCGGCTTGTACAAGACGGCTGTGGTTCGCCCGCGCGGCTGCCCACGGCGGGCGGCAACGGCGAACGGGGCGGGGATCTGGCCCGGCGACGGAGAAGGTAGAGGAGGAGCTCACGCCGGGGTAGGGACGGGCAGGGGCTCGGGGTGGATGCTGGGGACGACGTCGGCGGGAAGCAGCCGTGGGGAGGGCTCCGTGAGGCGGCGTTCGTCGGCGAGGTCGGCGCGAGGTTCTTCGGGATCCGTGAACAGGAGGAGGATGGAGCGTCGGCGTGGCGAAGGGATGGGGCGGCGGCTTCAGCGAGGTGGCGGGGAACGCGGGCGGCGGCGGCCGAGCGCCGAGTGGTGGCGCGTCGGTGGCCTCTCGATCCCGATCCAGATCGGGAGAGAGCGAACGTGGGGGGGCGAGGAGAGTGGGGGTTCGTGGGTAGGTTAGGGTTTGGTGGGCGTGGCCTATAGGCCAGGAAGGGGTATGGGCGGCCCGTTCGGTCGCCGGAGGCTAGCTGGGCCACTTGGCCCAATGAGAGGTCTCTCTCTCTTCTTTTCTTTTGTCTTTACCTTTTATTTATTTTACCTTTTTACTTTTCTATTTTATTTTAGTTTTAGCAATTTACTAAAGTGGCACCTAAATAGATTTTACAAATTATGCCAACGCCACAATAGTTTATTACTTATAACAAATTAGTTTTGAAAATGTTTATTAATTTTAAAGCACTTAAATAATTGTATATGCTACTGTTTTATTCATTTTAGAGTATCTAAACATTTTATAAAAGTGTGGTTTCACCACCATAATTACCTATGCATTATCGGCTCCTCCAACATTTTAGTTTTAATATTTGAAAACTTTTATTGTTGGCTTGATTTTGAATTTGAATTGAACAGGTTTGAACTAGCGAGTTTATCCACAAGAATCGAGGTGACGTGACATCATTAGCGGGATTATCAGAAGCGTAATTACCCAAGGCCACAGATTGCCCACAATTATGTTATCATCCGTGTTGAGGGTTCCGAGATAGATCCAGTCCAGATGCTCAAATTGTCCGTGAACGGGGACACGGCTAATCGATTAGGTTTTAACCCTCTGCAGAGGTTTGTACACTTTACCCGCAAGATTCGATCCTCTTTTACTTTCTCGCACTTTGTGGTGTTTGAGAACAAGATGACCAAACATGGTCATCCGAAGAGTTCCCCGACCACCGTCCGTGCTCATTCAATCCTACCGTAGTTCTACATCGCTAGCAGCGCCCTAGCAGAGTCACAACTAAGGTCAACCAAGCCGAGCCCATAGTAACTTGCGGTTGCACATGTAAGCTTAGGGCATGAAGTATTCTTCCGTCTCTTTGAGTCTGGGTGAAGCTTTCCGCAAGATGTCATGGCGCTTCTCCATGCATCCCGCCAACCTTTGGTTTCTCCAGGTGCCCGTCAACCATCCTTCACCCAAAGAGTGTGTATTGAATTCTTGTCTCGAGTCTTGAAGTCTTGAGGCCTTGAAGATGCAGATCCTTGCAGATTCCATCATGGAGTTGTCGTCATTGACGAGATCCTCCATTCTCACACCACTCCCGAGCACTCATTCCAAACCCCGTCTACTATAGCGTAGCATTAAAATAAAATATCGTCCCGGCTTGGTAACAGGGTGATGGGTTCCTACCTCATGCATACTACTCAACTACAAGAATTCAATATCACTCTTTGGAGGGTTTGTTGCGAAGATGACACTAGATGCAATAAAACACATAGGTATGAAAAACATGGTCAAAGTGAACTTGCTCGGTATGTTGATGAAGATATGAACGCTCTCGAAACTTGATAAAACTATTCGTCACTCCGATGTAAATCTATATAGTCAAACATAGCATTCAGATAAGCAAACATCCTAGCAAATAATTCTAACACTCATAATAAAACAAATAAAAATGCAATTCAAGGGACACCAAATAAAAACAAAGGAAAACTACACTACAAAACTACTAAAGAAAACTCTAAGACATAACACAAAATAGTTTTGTCCTAAGTAAAATTTAACAACAAAGAAAATACCAACATAATAAATAATCTGAACAGAAAATATAAAACAACTAATTTTAACAGAAAGTATTTTCATAAACTTTTAATAGCAAAAAGAAACAAATAAAAAGCTTTTATGAAACACTAACTATGTCCTAAACCAGTTTTCATACAAAACTAAATAAAATAAATTTTAAAATAAAAACAAAATTTTATTTGGTTTACTAACAGAAACAGAACTAAATTTGTCAAAAGTGACAAAAATAAATAATTTAAAACTAATAAAAACAATAAAGAAAAGACTAAAACAAAACTATAACTAAAACAGTACTGTTTTGCTAAAAACCTAATTTAAAAATAAAGTAAAAATAAAGAAGTATATGCTACTGGATAGACAAAACCATAATAAAACAGTAGCAAAAAGAATCAATCAAAAATACTTTGTAAAACTCAAAATATGACCAAATTAGTGATTTGAACAAATTTCATCAAATTCAAATCTAAACTATTCAAATTTGAAACCTAAGTACACAAACAGAAACTTAAGCAAATTTGTGACACGATGCAAAAGAATCAACTCAAACGGAGTTACGGAACTTAAGTTATGAACTAAAGAAGTTTGAATATGAATCTGAACAAATTTCGAAATTTTAAACTTTCAAAACATGTTTGAGTTGAATTACTGGATAGAGGAGATCGTAACGAAGAAGTGGGCGTTGGTTTCATCTAGTTTGGATGAGCGAGTAAAAGTTATGGCTATTTGAAAAATCAGGGCCAAGCTGTTTTACAAAAGAAAAAAAATAGTTATGGCTAAGGTCTAATGTATAAATACGTAGACGACAATCTAATCTATTGTATTAGTTTAAAAGTAATAAACTACGGAAGTATAAGAAAGAACAAAAAAAAAACAAAGAAAGATACCTTTATAAGGCAGAGAAAAGACGACGTTGAAGAGATGAGACAATTTCCAGAAGTCGCGCCGGAGAGGAAAAAATATTTTTCTTCAAGGAATCTAGTCAAACCAAAATATTGATTTAACCCGAATCGGATGATTTTTGAAGGCTCTATGTGTCTATATTTATAGGTGGAAAGGAGGTTTAAGGGTTAAAGGCTAGGCAATGTGGGACTAAACGTAGACGTAATTAAACGAAACAGAGCAGAAAAAGGCTAAGGCCTCGTACGGGCCTAAAGGCCTCGGCCGGCTGCGCGCAGTACACGGGCTGTAGTTTTTCTTTTAACAAAAATCGGCCTAAATAAATAAAAAAATAAAAGGCTGGCTGGCCTGGCCCTTTTAAGAGAGAAAAAAAACAATGGGGCGCCAGAAGCTACTATACTGCGCATGCAGGCGATAAATAAATATGGGCCGCACGTACAGTTTGTTATATGTTTTCTTTTAAACAGGAAGCGATAAACTGAAAAACGAAAATAAAACTAAAACTTTATATAGGGATATTATATATCAAAATTTTCAGAAAAAGATTTTCTACAGCATTAACATTATTCTAGTATTAAATAAAATACACACAAATTCAAATAAAGCAAAGAGTGCTTCAGCTCTAATAAAATCCAATAAAAATCATTTTAAAAATACCAAAATGAATTCAAATTTATTCCTCTCCAATTTTTTGTTGTAGGGAATCATGTTACCCTATTTTCCATGTATTTTATTTTTGGAGAAAATAATTTGAATAAAACTCAAATAACTCCAATTGAAAATAAATTCAAAAGAACTTTGAATTTATTCCTTTGAAACTCCCTACTCATATTTCATATGTTTTGAAGAAGTCATTTTATCCTCGCTCGTGAAAATCACTGAGTTGCATGAAGTTTATGAATTAGAAAATATTTCCAAATGAAATTCAAATATTTTCAACACCCTTTTCATTTAAATGGAAGAAGTCATGTTATCCTCTCTCCGTGGTTTTGTGATGAGAAATATTTGAATTCACGGAGATCAGAAAGCAAAATGAAAGTTTGGGAAAGCCCTTTTATTCCCTCTCATTTAACTTTCAAAAGTTTCAAATTTCACTCAATCAATCACACAACAATTCAAACAAACAAACAAATCTATCTATTTATTATAACATTCCAAAATTTAGAATTTTGGGATGTTACAATAGGTTAGTCCCAAAAATAATATATAAGTGTATAACAAAGCACATTAACCATCCAAAACAGAATATAATATAGCATGGAGCAATAAAAAATTATAGATACGTTGGAGACATATCAAAGGGTTACAGTTAGTTTGAGCTAGTTCGGGCTCAAATAGCCCTAAAGTATATTTAAACATGAGGGCTAGTTTGAGCTAGTTGCATCTATAACCCACCAAAAAAAACTAGTATCCAACCCAACAGATGCTAATTGGAGCTAGTTCTCCTAGTGCATTTATTGTCAATCTAACCCTACCATCCAAACAACTCTTTGGATGGAGTTAGTTCAGGGTTAGTAATGAGCTAGAAAATAACTCTAACCTCTAGCTAAGTTGAGTATCCAAACATCTGTGTTGTTGCTGTTGTTGCTGTTGCTCTTCTACGTATATCTAGACATCATTAGAACATTAATGTAACACTCTTCCTTGTTGCTATGTAGCCAAGGATTGCATACTTAGACATTAAGTACAATGCACGTTGCTATGTAGCCTTAGATATATTACATATGGCCCTAATAACCTAAGGAAAAATGGGTTGCAGATATATTCAGTTAAAAGTCCAATTCACCGATTAGTCCCTTATCAGCCGCCGGCCTATATGGTACCAGCTACGGATATCCTGCACAGTGAGCAGATATAAGCCATGGGATGAAACTAACCTCAATGGAAAACAACAGTCGTACCCAAAATTGTCCTGTGTAGGTACATCAAGAAGCATGTTAAGCACAACAGGCTAAACATCAGCCAAAATTACACATGGCAGACAAAACAATCTCCAAAAGATAGCTTCAATGTGCAGGTTTAAGCACGCTAGTAAAGCAAAACAAGTGGAAAGGTGTGCTAACTGCAACAGGCCTAACATTTTACAACAAGCAAACATGGTCATTCAAACTGGTATTGTGCCGGTCTAAGTACACTGATTATGGTTAAATAAAATGGAAAGGCATGTTAACTACAAGATGCAACAACCAAATGTAGTCATTCATAGTGGTATTGTTGAAACTGTATCGATGAAATTGAACTGCGCAGTTCATACTTGCACATATAGAACATCATGTTGTGAATAACTGGAATAAACAAGGCATACTACGAACAACCAAAGATAGCATTTGAAACTGAACATATGCTAACTACGAACAACCGAACAATCAAAAAACTTTAAAAGAGGCGTATGCTAGCTATAATAGGCTTAACAACAAGCAAATATATGCATTCCTATCGGTATGTTTAAAACTGGATTGATGAAATGTACCGCATAGTAAATAATTGCACATATAGAGCATCACATTGTGAACAACTGAAATAAACAAATCATGGGTTTCCCCACTTGTCACAGATGGGCTCGTTCCCGTGGGAAGAGCACAGACCTTGGATGCGCTACATGTTGTCGCAGATGGGCTCCTTCCCCTTGGAAGAGCACGGCTGTAGGGTGCCCTCCCTGATGTCGCGACGGGCGCTTTCCCCTTGAAAGAGAAGATCGGCTCTTTCCCCTTGGAAGAGCTAGAGAGGGTGCCCTCCTTGTGGTCGCCGTTGATGAGGTCTGACTTGGAAGCTGTGGATCCCAAGCCAACGTCGCAGAACGTGTCCTTCAGAAATGACAAAAGGGGCTCGATGGCGATGTAGAATGGCAAATTGTTGACAGCGAGCCAGAGGAGATCAGCGGCGGGGCCATGGATGAGATTGATGGCGGTTGAACCCAAGGGGTTGGGGGTGGGCCACTTAATCTGTGACACAGCCCGCCTCAAGGCATCGCTATCGATGACCTCGATGCCGTAGCCGGCGGACGAGACATGCCTGCATACTCTAGCCCGCTGCTTGAGTGCCTGCCGCCAGTAATGGTCGTCAGCTTCCTCGGCGAAGTCGGGTGAAGAGACCGCTATACACCTCTTTTGGGCCAATCGTTCCTCGAGCTCCACGGGAAGCGTAGCCGGGCTTAGGTTGTGACACTCTGGAGTGGGGGATGGGGATCTATGGGAAAGGGGGCGTTTGGCAGGCGTCATCTAAGAAACTCAGGGCGGCCTGGGTATGGAGATCGGTGAGTAAGCTGCACGGGCAAACCGGCAGATGTTGACAATGGAGGCCTTGCGGCAGCGGCGGCGGGGACTTTGCTAGGGTTTCGAGTGAGGGAGGGTGTGTGTGTGTGCGCGCGCGCATGCCTGAGGAGGTTTTGGTGTGTGTGTGTGTGTGTGTGGAGGGGGGGGTGTTTGAGGAAATGACACGGGTACTGAAAATTTTACAACGCGGGAGTCAAACGTGGGAGTGAAATGCCGGGCTATTGAAAATCTTGATGATAGTGCATCACACACGGTCCGGAGTTAACAATTGTGTGTTATGAAAAAGAAAAACCCTCAAGGGGGGCAGATATTTTTGATGCAGGCGGGATTGGGGACAAGAAACATCGCACATGGTCCGGAGATAACAACCCTGTGTTATGAAACAGAAAAACCATCGAAGCGGGAAGATATTTTTGAGAGGGGGAGGCTCGTGGAGCCCAATGTACTGTGCGGATGTGTGCGTGACAGGTGCACCGGCGTGACACACGGTTAGTTTGAGTGAACCGTGTCTGTTGTGTCATCCGACTTTTCTAATGTTCATAAATTTGACGAAAAATGACGCAGGAGAGGGTCAGAACACAAACACACTTGCATGTGGACCAAATATATGTATCAAAAGGGTGGTTTTATTTTCAAATACCAAATGCAGCTTCGATGTGGCACCTCTCTCGCAAAGCGCACGGTATTGCTTGCTCCCACCCTCTCGTGTCAGCACAAAGGGAATCCTAAGCTATGAATGCATGCCCCCCAAACGAGGTTCACCTAGCAAAGTGTGAAGTAGATCTAGCGACCCCCCTCCCTCGTGTCGGCACGAAGGGATTCCTAAGCTATGAATACATGCCCCCCCCCCCAACCGAGGTTCACCTAGCAAAGTGCAAAGTAGTTAGCAGCCCCCTCCCTCGTGGTCGGCACGAAGGGAATCCTAGCTAAGCTATGAATGCATGCCTCCCCCCAACCGAGGTTCACTCTAGCAAAGTGTGAAGTAGCTAGCAGCCATCCCTCCCTTGTGTCGGCACGAAGGGAATCCTAAGCTATGAATGCACATGCCCCCCCAACCGAGGTTCACCTAGCAAAGTGTGAAGTAGCTAGCAGCCCCCTCGTGTCGGCACGAAGGGAATCCTAAGCTATGAGCATGCCCTCCCCCAACCGAGGTTCACCTAGCAAAGTGCGAAGTAGCTAGCAGCCCCACCCCTCGTGTCGCCACGAAGGGAATCCTAATTGCTATGAATGCATGCCCCCCAACCGAGGTTCACCTAGCAAAGTGTGGTGTAGCAACCCCCCCCCCCACACACACTTTCGGTCGGGGCCGAGAGGCATATATCTCACCAAGATGGATCGTAAAACGGACCAATAATAATCCACCTTGGTCGCATAACCTCTCTTGTTGTTGGTCAAAGTGATGTCTGTCCCTGCGACCCCGGAGATGGGCTAGCTCGCCAATAATCACGCAAGTAGCTAGTCCCCGAAGACAACCACAGGATGCGTGTGGCCCAAACATATGTTTGGAGAGGTGTGTTTTTGAGTAACAATGAACAACTTTGATGTGTCACCGTGATTTCGAACTAGAAATCCCCACACTGAGTCAGGGTTAGGTTGACGATGCATATGTATGTTACACCACACTTCAAGCCAACATCGGGGATTCATATATGCATGCATGCGTGCATAGTATATACGCTCAAACTTAATTAGGACTGAATCTCACCACGACCTATGCTACGATAACACTAACCAAATGAAGAATCCGCCATGGTAACCTATCTTGTTTGTTGGTCAAGGTGATCATGGATGTCCACGCGGGCCCACGAATATATAGGCTTGTCACCAATAACCACGCAAGGGAGTGTATCCTTCGAAGGCAACCACTACATGCATATGTATGGAGGTGATGCGTGCATGCATGTTTGAATACACAACATTGATCTGGCGCATGTGTCAAAAATCGTACACTAGCTCCCCACACAGAGCGAGATCGGTTCATGATGGTGTCGTTGTACTAGCCACTTCGACTCGATGGGAGGGATTCATGCGTACACATGCATATGTGTGTGCTCAAAGTGTATCATGCATGTCAGCCCAGAGCAAAAATAATAACCCCCTCCTAAGTCAAATTAACCTCTCTTGTTGTCAGGCAAAAATAAGTGACGGACCAAGCGAGCCCACAGATGAAAAGCATCGATATCGCTGATAACCGCTTAAGTGGGTGTGAGAGGACAACCGCCACCGCTTTGCATGTGGGGCAAACATATATATGTTGAATACCCAAAATGCACAACTTTGATGTGCCACATGCCTAAAAACCGTAAACCATGCACCAACAGAGAGCGAGGTTCATATCAAGCGTACTACATATGATGTCCCCTTTTCCCCTGTTCACCGCATACTATATGCTCCTGCCGTAATATATGTACAACCCAAAAGAAACCTCACCGATGGTGAAATTAATTAACCTCTCCCGAGGTAGGTCAAAGTGATGCATGCATGCATGCATCGACGATGGCCTCGTGGGCCCACAGATGGAAGTGTCACATGTGAGTGTCCTAGCTAGGATATATATGTATTTGGCCCAAAAAGGTGTTGTGTGATGTTTGAATAACCAATTTCACAATTTTGATGTGGCACGTGCCTCGGTAACCAAAAAGTCCCGACACTGAGTGAGGTGTACTTGTTCACGGACGCATACGTATAGTATATATGCTAGTCCCCTCCTGAAGGAAATATGCCATAGAGGCAATAATAAAGTTGTTATTTATATTTCCTTATATCATGATAAATGTTTATTATTCATGCTAGAATTGTATTAACCGAAAACTTAGTACATGTGTGAATACATAGACAAACAGAGTGTCACTAGTATGCCTCTACTTGACTAGCTCGTTGAATCAAAGATGGTTAAGTTTCCTAACCATAGACATGAGTTGTCATTAGATTAACGGGATCACATCATTAAAGAATGATGTGATTGACTTGACCCATTCCGTTAGCTTAGCATTTGATCCTTTAGTATATTGCTATTGCTTTCTTCATGACTTATACATGTTCTTATGACTATGAGATTATGCAACTCCCGAATACCGGAGGAACACTTTGTGTGCTACCAAACGTCACAACGAATCGGGTGATTATAAAGGTGCTCTCTGGTGTCTCCGATGGTACTTGTTGAGTTGGCATAGATCAAGATTAGGATTTGTCACTCCGATTGTTGGAGAGGTATCTCTGGGCCCTCTCAGTAATGCACATCACTATAAGCCTTGCAAGCAATGCAACTAATGAGTTAGTTGCGGGATGATGTATTATGGAACGAGTAAAGAGACTTGCTAGTAACGAGACTGAACTAGGTATTGAGATACCTATGATCGAATCTCGGGCAAGTAACATACCGATGACAAAGGGAACAACATATGTGTTATGCGATTTGACCGATAAAGATCTTCGTAGAATATGTAGGAACCAATATGATCATCCAGGTTCCGCTATTGGTTATTGACCGGAGACGTGTCTCGGTCATGTCTACATAGTTCTCGAACCCGTAGGGTCCGCATGCTTAACGTTCGGTGATGATCGGTATTATGATTTTATGTGTTTTGATGTACCGAAGGTTGTTCAGAGTCCCGAATATGATAATGGACATGACGAGGAGTCTTGAAATGGTCGAGACTTAAAGATCAATATATTGGAAGCCTATATTTGGACATCGGAATAGTTCCGGGTGAAATCGGGATTTTACCGGTGTATCGGGAGGTTACCGGAACCCCCCGGTAAGTGTATGGGCCTTGTTGGGCCATAGTGGAGAGAGAGAGAGGAGACCAGGGCAGGCCGCGCGCCCCCCTCTCCCTCTTGTCCGAGTTGGACTAGGAGGGGGGAGGGGGGCGGGGCCCCCTTTCCTTCCTCCCTCTCTCCCCCTTCCTTCTCTCCTAGTCCAACTAGGGAAGGGGGGAATCCTATTCCCGGTGGGTGTAGGACTCCTCTAGGGCGCTCCATAGAGGGCCAGCCCTCCCCCCTCCTCCACTCCTTTATATACGGGGGTGGGGGCTACCCCATAGAACACACAAGTTGATCATTGATCTTTTAGCCTTGTGCGGTGCCCCCCTCCACCATAATCCACCTCGGTCATATCGTAGCGGTGCTTAGGCGAAACCCTGCGTCGGTAGCTTCATCATCACCGTCATCACGTCGTCATGCTGACGGAACTCTCCCTCAAATCTCTACTGGATCGTGAGTTCGCGGGACGTCACCGAGCTGAACGTGTGCAGATCATGGAGGTGCCGTACATTCGGCACTAGGATCAGTCGATCGTGAAGCCGTACGACTACATCAACCGCTTTGTCATAACGCTTCCGCTTAGGGTCTACGAGGGTATGTGGACGCACTCTCCCCTCTCGTTGCTATGCATCACCATGATCTTGCGTGTGCGTAGGATTTTTTTTGAAATTACTACGTTCCCCAACAGTGGTATCAGAGCCAGGTTTATGCGTAGATGTTATATGCACGAGTAGAACACAAGTGAGTTGTCGGCGATACTAGTCATACTGCTTACCAGCATGTCATACTTTGATTCGGCTGTATTGTCGGATGCAGCGGCCGGACCGACATTACGCGTGCGCTTACACGAGACTGGTTCTACCGACATGCTTCGCACACAGGTGGCTGGTGGGTGTCAGTTTCTCAAACTTTAGTTGAATCGAGTGTGGCTACGCCCGGTCCTTGTGAAGGTTAAAACATCACATACTTGACGAAATATCGTTGTGGTTTTGATGCGTAGGTAAGAACGGTTCTTGCTCAGCCCGTAGCAGCCACGTAATACTTGTAACAACAAAGTAGAGGACGTCTAACTTGTTTTTGTAGGGCATTTTGTGATGTGATATGGTCAAGACGTGATGAGATATAAATTATTGTATGAGATGATCATGTTTCGTAAAAGTTATCGGCAACTGGCAGGAGCCTTATGGTTATCGCTTTATTGTATGAAATGCAGTCGCCATGTAATTGCTTTACTTTATCACTAAGCGGTAGCGATAGTCGTAGAAGCAATAGTTGGCGAGACGACAACGATGCTACGATGTAGATCAAGGTGTCGTGCTGGTGACGATGGTGATCATGACGATGCTTTGGAGATGGAGATCAAAGGCACAAGATGATGATGGCCATATCATATCACTTATATTGATTTCATGTGATGTTTATCTTTTATGCATCTTATTTTGCTTAGTACGCCGGTAGCATTATAAGATGATCTCTCACAAAATTTCAACGTACAAGTGTTCTCCCTGAGTATGCACCAGTGTGAAAGTTCGTCGTGCCGAGACACCACGTGATGATCGGGTGTGATAAGCTCTACGTTCACATACAACGGGTGCAAGCCAGTTTTGCACACGCAAAATACTCGGGTTAAACTTGACGATCCTAGCATATGCAGATATGGCCTCGGAACACTGAGACCGAAAGGTCGAGCGTGAATCATATAGTAGATATGATCAACATAGTGATGTTCACCATTGATAACTACTCCATCTCACGTGATGATCGGACATGGTTTAGTTGATATGGATCACGTGATCACTTAGATGATTAGAGGAATATCTATCTAAGTGGGAGTTCATAAGTAATTTGATTAGATTGAACTTTAATTTATCATGAACTTAGTACTTGATAGTATTTTGCATGTCTATCACTACAAAAAAAAGACACATCCGTGACATTTTGGGCCGAACGAATTTTTTCTCTGTCATACATATGTCACTTCTATGACGATAATTGTGACAAAACCGGTATCATCATAGATGTGGTGGGATCCTACTTCTATGACAAAAATCATGACAGAAAATGGGCTTTTAGTCTGGCGGCCGGAGACGCAGCTGCATGACATTCTTTGGGCCGCCCATGATGAAAAAACCGTGGTAGAAGCGAGGCGAGGAAAATTTCAGGAGTTGCCGCCACGGTGGGAGGTCGGGGCGAGAGATGCGCTGCTTTCTCGCATAACGTATCTTGGCGTGTGTGAGGCGCTGGCTCTAATCGAATCCGAAGCGAGGCGTTGGGCTCTAATCAACCCGAGCGATTGACCGCAGCTACGCGTTCATCGAACCCGAGCGGTCGATCGATGGTGTTAATCGAACCCGATGGAGCGATTCTTCACTCTGTTGCTAATCAAGCCGATCGATTGGATGAACAAGTGAGCATTACGGGGGGTTGGATGAGCAAGGAGCGGTGGCGTTGCCTCTGGATGAACAGGACCCGTGGTGTGGAGGGCTGGATGAATAGTAGACGGTGGAGGGTGGTTGAACAGACCCCGTGGTGTGGAGGGCTGGATGAACAGAGACGGTGGAGGGGTGCCCGTGGAGGGGTGGTTGAACAAGAGCGGTGGAGTAGCGCGGTGGAGGCTGGATGAACAGGAGCCCGTGGAGGCCGGAGGAGGTCGACGGTAGCCCGTGGAGGCTGGAGGAGGTCGACGGTGGAGATGAACAATATCCCGTGGAGTCCTGCTTACGGCACGCCACACACCTCCCGGCGAACAGGACCCCTGTTTCGACCGAAGCGCCCAACACAAGTCTGTTTGCCTGCTTTTGCGGTACGCCACACCCTCCCGGCGAACAGGACCCCGTTTCGACCGTAGGAGGTCCGCTTCTCCGCGTTTTGCGATACGTCACACCCTCCCGATCAACGGGACCCTGTTCGAACGTGGGAGGTCCGTTTCTCTCACAGCGGTACGTCGGGCCTCGCTTCCATCGCCTGTTTCGTCCAAGCCCTCCCGATGAACACGAACACGCATTCTGTTCCGACCTAGCCGGTTGGCTCCCACGCGTTCCGTTGCCTCCCAATGAATACGACGCATTCTGTTGCCTCCCCATGAACACGACGATGACGCAGATTCTCTGTTCCGACCCAGCCATGTACACAAGGCCTGGCCGTACGTACACATACGTGGCCGTATTTTCTTTCTTGCACCCTGGCCGCTTTACATACGTGTACATGCTACGTGCGCGCCTCTACTACGACACGTGCGCGCCTCTACATCGACCAGTATGTACGTACACATTCACGACCAGAATGACAACGCTACGTACGCTTCGACCAGGTGGGTCCCAACTGTCAGGCACTTCCTTGCGTGTGAAGATGTAGCTGGTGGGTCCCAGCGGTGGGGCTTAATCGCTTTTTACCCGGACGCACTTCCTTGCGTGCGAAGATGTAGCTGGTGGGTCCCAGCAATCGGGGTAATCGTTTTTTGCCCGGACGCACTTCCTTGCGTGCGAAGGTGTAGCTGGTGGGTCCCAGCAATGAGGGAAACGCGTTTTTTCACGAAATACGGTGGCCCGTCTGGTGGGTCCCCGCTGTCCGTGGAGGAATCATTATTTTCCGCGTAATAAGGAGGCACTTCCTTGCTGCGGCCGTGGACCCAGCTGTCAGCCTCTCCATGTACAGTCCATGTCCGGTGGAAGTCGTTCCTTGACCACGCCGCGCCGAGAGCACCAGGGCGGTGGACGACAGCGAGGCCTAGTGAGGGAGTCCTGGACTAGGGGGTGTCCGGATAGCCGAACTATCATCACGGCCGGACTCCAAGACTATGAAGATACAAGATTGAAGACTTCGTCCCGTGTCCGGATGGGACTTTCCTTGGCATGGAAGGCAAGCTTGGCGATACGGATATGTAGATCTCCTACCATTGTAACCGACTTTGTGTAACCCTAACCTATCCGTGTCCATATAAACCGGAGGGTTTTAGTCCGAGGACTAACAACAATCATACCATAGGCTAGCTTCTAGGGTTTAGCCTCCTTGATCTCGTGGTAGATCTACTCTTGTACTACCCATATCATCAATATTAATCAAGCAGAGTAGGGTATTACCTCCATCGAGAGGGCCCAAACCTGGGTAAAAACATCGTGTCCCTTGTCTCCTGTTACCATCTGCCTAGACGCACAGTTCGGGACCCCCTACCTGAGATCCGCCGGTTTTAACACCGACATTGGTGCTTTCATTGAGAGTTCCTCTATGTCGTCACCGAGTGGCTCGATGGCAACTTCGATCATCAACAACGACGCAGTCCAGGGTGAGACCTTTCTCCCGGACAGATCTTCAGATTCGGGCGGCTTTGCATGCGGGCCAATTCGCTTGGCCATCTCGAGCAGATCGAAGCTACGCCCGCCATCAGTCGATTTGGAAGTTTGAACCATACGGCCGATGTCCGCGGAGACTTGATCTTCGACGGATTCGAGCCGCAGCCAAGCGTGCGACTTGTCTCGATGGGCATGATCTAGCTCTGCAGCGAGCAACAAAGGCCACGAGGCCGCACCAAAGATCCGCCCGACCCTTAATTCGGAGCCGGATTCCCGACCGAGGATGAGTGGTTGGACACCGCCCGGGGCTACGATCTCTACGGCGATTGAGCCAACTCTATCCCTGTCGCTGCGAAGACCTCGACCTGTGGTGCCGGACTCCTCTCGACTCCAAACCCTCCGCGCCCCGCCGATCGAATCAGGATTAAGCGCCGGTCATGGAGTTCATCGTCATGACATCTTTCAAAGACTCGCCCTTTGGCGACATCCTGAATTCACTAAAGTCTCTCTCTTTATCCAGAGAGCCCTGGCCGGACTACGGACAAGAAGGTTGGGACACGGACGACGAAGAAATTCAACGCCCACCCACCACCCACTTTATATCCACTGTCGATGATCTAACCGACATGATCGACTTAGACTCCGAAGACATCGACGGTATGGACGACGATGCCGGAGACGACCAAGACCCAGCGCCTACAGGGAACTGGAAGGCCACCTCGTCATATGACATATACATGGTGGACATCCCAAAGGATGGGAACAGCGATGGAACAACGGAGGATGACCCCTCCAAGAAGCAACCGAAGCGCCGACGTCAGCGGCGCCGCTCTAAATCCCGCCACAGTAAAAACGGTGATTCCGGCACGGGAGATAATAACACCCCGGACAGTGCCAAAGACAACCCCCTCCAGCAGGACTCGGCATAGGAGGAGGGAGAAGCAAGTCCGCACGACAGTGCGGCAGAAAGAGAGGTCGAGGACGATAATTATGCGCCTCCCCTCGAAGATGAGGCAAGCCTCGACGATGATGAATTTGTCGTGCCTGAGGATCCCGCCGAACAGGAGCGTTTCAAACGCAGGCTTATAGCCACGGCAAGCAGCCTCAAGAAAAAGCAGCAACAACTTATTGCTGACCAAGACCTGCTGGCTGACAGCTGGACTGAAGTCCTTGCAGCCGAAGAGTATGAACTCGAATGCCCCTCCAAAAGCTACCCCAAACGCAGGCCGTTGCCTCGATCAGAGGAGGAAGCACCCAAGTCACCAGCGCACGACATGGCAGACCGGCCACCTCGTGGCCGCGACAGAGAAGCCTCTCGGCCCTCCGCTCAAGCACACCCCGACGCCGCTCAAAAAGTACCAAGGCACGGGAAAACGCGCCGGACTTGCGAGATATATTGGAGGATAAGGCAAAACATACAAGATCGATCTACGGATCGCGTGGGCGCCCAACGACGCGGGATGATTACCGTCGCGCCGGATACAGCAAACCCGGCCGGGCCGAACACAGTAGACAAAGCTCATATGAGCTATGTCGTGATATAGCCCAATAAAGAGGCGCCGCACACCAACTATGCTTCACAGATGAAGTAATGGATCATCATATCCCCGAGGGCTTCAAACCCGTAAAATCGAATCATACGATGGTACCACAGATCCTGTGGTCTGGATTGAGGACTATCTCCTCCATATCCACATGGCCCCCGGTGATGATCTACATGCCATCAAATACCTCCCACTCAAGCTTAAAGGACCAACTCGACATTGGCTCAACAACTTGCCAGCAGAATCAATTGGTTGTTGGGAGGACACGGAAGCCGCATTCCTTGATAACTTCCGTGGCACATACGCATGCGACCACCGACGCCGATGACCTTAGCCACATAATTCAGCAGCCGAAGAATCGCCGAAAATTCGAGACGGTTCCTAACAAAGAAAAATCAAATCGTTGACTGTCCGGATGCAGAGGCCCTTGCAGCCTTCAAACATAACATCCGCGACGAGTGGCTTGCCCGGCACCTAGGACAGGAAAAGCCGAAATCCATGGCAGCCCTCACAACACTCATGACCCGCTTTTGTGCAGGAGAGGACAGCTGGCTAGCTCGAAGCAACAACTTGGCCAAATACCTTGATAGTTCGGATACCAAGGACAGCAATGGCAGGTCGCGTTGCAACAAGAACAAGCGCCGCATTAACGGCGATAATGCTGAAGATACGACCGTCAATGCCGGATTCAGAGGCTCTAAACCCGGTCAGCGGAAGAAGCCATTCAAAATAAATACCCAGGGCCCGTCCAACTTGGACCGAATACTCGATCGCCAGCGGATACATGGCACCCCCGAAAAACCAGCCAATCACACCAACAGGGATTGTTGGGTGTTCAAGCAAGCAGGCAAGTTAAGTGCCGAACTCAATGACAAGGGGCTACATAGCGATGAAGAGGAAGAGCCCCGGCCGCCGAACAATAGAGGATAGAAGGGTTTTCCCACACAAGTGCGGACGGTGAACATGATATACGCAACCCATATACCCAAAAGGGAGTGGAAGCATGCACTAAGGCACGATATGCGATGGAGCCACGCCTCAAGTTCAACCCATGGTCTTCCCGCCCGATCACCTTCGATCAAGGGACCACCCCACTAGCATCCGTCACGGCGGTTTCGCCGCATTGGTTCTTGACCCAATTATTGATGGATTTCACCTCACCAGAGTCCTGATGGACGGCGGTAGCAGCCTGAACCTGCTTTACCAGGATACAATGTGAAACTCCAAAAAAATTTAATTGGTTTTCATCAAAAACTTTGTTGGTTTTGAAGGAGGTCATTTAAACCCTTCCAAAAATCTCTCTCTCAAAACTTTTCCCTTTGGCAAAGGATTTTATTTTGGCACCTTCTTCAACTCTGGTGTTGGTTATTAAAAACCTTCCTTCTGATTCTCCCCTTCTCAAATTTATTTTCTTTGGGTTTTATTTTCTTTTAAAAGAAAACCCTAGGAGTTTTGGGTCTTCTCTTATTTTGAAACCACCCATGGTTTTACCATGCCTCATGTGGTAAATCTTCCCAAAACCCCTCCTTCCACTTTGGGGCAATCCAAATATTCTGTCCCAACATGTCCAACTCATTTTTGGATTTTATTTCATTTATTTCTTTCCCCAAAACAATTCTGTCCATTATTTTGAGCCTAGGTGATTTGCAAAGCAAGTACCTAATTGCCTTTGAACTTTGATCTCCAACTAACTCCTCTGGATAGTCCCTAGCACCCACAACCTAGAAGCATCAAGATCCACTCTTCTTCTTTTCAAAATTTTCAAGTTTCAGCTTCTGCAAGTTTGGACCAGATTTGTCAAATTTGGTGAAATTCATATCTCCTCTTCTCCAAAAATTCCACCAAAATTCAGGAAACCCCCAGTTGCAATGAGAGGCCACTCCACCAAAAATCAGCTCAAGGAAAAATCCCGACATACCATAATCATTCTGTCGAACACCTGGCTTGCATTGTTACTTTGCACTTTCAGATAAATTCAGAGTTTTGAGAAGTTCAGTTTAAATCGTTGTCCGGTCACTGTCAACAGGCGCCCTGCGCGCTGCGCACGGACCTCTCCTCCTGGCCAGAGCGCCGATGCCCCTTGGACGGATGCGGCGTCGGTGGCGGCGAGCCTCGCCCGGCGTTGGCGGTTTCTGTGGTGGCTGCGCCACCGTGGCAGCCAGCGAGGCCCGAGCCAGCTCGCCACGCCACCCGCCGCCGCCCATCGTTCCTCGCCCTCGCGTGGCTCATGCACGCCAAGACACTCCGTTGCACCATCGCCGCGGGTCCGGCAAGCATGTGGCACGCCTCTGCCGCCGACGGGCTCAGCGCCACCCGCTCGTCGAACTCCCCAAAGCTTCTAATCCGAGCGTGTTTAGTACCTAAATGGAGCCAGTGGACCTCCACGATGTCGCTCAACCCCTAAACCACCCCGACCAAGCCATGCGCCGCCGTAACCTTCGCCGGAGAACTCCATTCACGGCCATCGCCCGGACCGCCTATAAAAAGGGGCCCGAGCTCGCCCTCGAGCACACACCATCTCCGCACCTCGCCAACACTCCGCCAGCCACTAGGAGGACCTCGAGGAGGTCTCTCCCCAACTCCGCCGCCCGTTCCGCCTCGGCCTCCACCTCGATTCACTCCGTGAGGCCGCCTCCGCACCCAAACCTCGTCAAGACTCCCCTCGAGCGCCCAGAGTCTAACCCCACTTCAATTTGCCCTTCGCAGGCACTCCCGCGAGATCCACCCCTCCCGAATCGCCGTCCGCCCGAGCAAGGGCCGCCGCCGACGTGGTGCTCGCTGGCCACCACCACCACCCATCGACGCGGAATGATGCAATCGAGCACGGAGGTACCACCCGATCCCTTGCTCGCTGTGGATCGATGCATGTTGGCGACCATCGCAGCCCTCGGGCGCCGACGAGCTCCGTCTCCCCCTTTTAAATTTTTAAACCTGATGGGTGGGACCCGCCTGTCAGTCTCTCTTTTTTTATTAAACAAACCGTTTTCTGAAAGCGTATTCTGGAAAAATGCGCTTTCCAGTTTGAATCGTTTTCTGGACTTTTCTGCTTAGCCCCCTGGAAAGTTTCTGTTTCATTTCAGAGAGGTCCGTGCGCCAAAACACTTATAACTTTTAAACAGAAAAGGATTTTTGAGTGATTCCTTTTCTGCCATCTTCAAAATTTTATCTAGTTTTTTATCAGATTTACTTGAAAAATATTTGGTATATTTTTATACACCTCACGGTATTTATGATAGCGCGTGTATTTTTGTATACCGTAGATATCGAAGGAGGTGACGGAACCGCAAACTTCACCGAGCTAGGCCCCGAATACTCCCAACCAGGCAAGCATGTTTGAACCTTTGATATGATGAGTGTCTTTGTATGTTTGCATTAAGTAGTTCCATGGCATGTTTTTAGAGCATCTCGATGAATGTCATATTACATTCAAAGTGGAGACAAGTGGATTCCGATAATCCGTAAGTTGTTGGATGTGAGTTTGCATGGCCATGAGATGGCATGAGTATGGGTAAGATGGCAGTGTTGTAGCATGCCAGTCTTACACCAGACCGTTTGACCCAGTGTCAACATGAATCAATCCAGTTCCCGTCCGTTTTCCCCTTCCGTACTACCACATGTTTTCCGCAAGGGATACGGCTTAGTAAGTTGCAAACCGCTTTCTGGTACACACCAAATCGAGAGGCCGGGATGAGGGTTCCATGGCCCTGGATTAAAGCCTATCATCCGGTCAGGGGGCATGGGTGTTTCTGGTTGGGACCGAGAGGGGGGCACCCCTTAGAGCGCGCGTATATAAATTTTGATCCCGTGCTATTCGAGATTGTGATCTCCCCGTCTCAAAGTTTTTCTTGAACGCTGTCCAGGGTGATTCCTGGCAACGTAAGGTGGGATGGGTGTGTACTGGTTAGGTGTGTTTCCTCCGAAATACCGTAAACGGAACTAGTCCTTCGTGACTACGGAAATCCGTTGGCTGTGGATAATTTAGTACAAACTCTGCAGAGTCAATAATCCTTGGAATCATCTTATCCATGTCCAAGTGCTGTGTTCATCTTATCTTGTCAAGTGTCAGTCTCGGTGACAGAAACTCCTGAGAACCACATGAGTGTTAGATGTTTATTTCCTGTGGATGGACTAACCCGTTTATTATCATGTGTTGAATATTTTCCTATGAGCACTATTTCTTGCAAGCTAACCGATATGAAAAGTGAATTTCAAGCCCTTTTCGTGATGTCGCTCAGACGTCCGATTGCGGCGTTGTTATTATTTACTTTTGTTATAAGCCCTTTCTGCGATCTCGCTCAGACGTCCGACTGCGGCATTGTTATTATTTACTTTTGCTATAAGCCCTTTCTGCGATGTCACTCAGACGTCCGACTGCGGCATTGTTATTATTTACCTTTGTTATAAGCCCTCTCTGCGATGTCGCTCAGATGTCTGACTGCGGCATTGTTATTATTTACTTTCAATATAAGCCCTTTCTGCGATGTCGCTCGACGTCCAACTATGGCGTTGTTGTCATTTACTTTAATATAAGCCCTTTCGTGATGTCGCCGACGTCCGATCGTGGCACGATGTCTTTTATTTTCAACATAAGCCCTTTATGTGGTGTCGCCGACGCCTCGATCGTGGCATGATTTATTTATTTGTTCACCCTTCAAGGCATCGCTTCAGACACCCGATCGGTTTTTAGTTATTTTTACTATCACCTGACTTTCTTCTTGCTAATTAATGTTGAGTTACTTCCTCATTTGGATGTACCATACTAATCGCTCATGACGCATTCATGCATGCATTTGTTATATCTTATGTCCGAACTGTCTTGCGAGTACTTTCAAAGTACTCACCTGGCTTGTTGATTTGGCCGGATCTTGTGAAAGCGATCTCATGGATGAAGAGTTTGATAGCGAGTCCGACGCCTAGAGAAATACCAGTCAGTCTCGTGCGACCCTGGATTAGTCTCTGTGTTATATCCGCTTCCGCTACCCAAATAAATTCATCGAGCCTCACCTCGACACTCGATGAGCCGCCAGTGTAGGAGTCATATTATCCACTCCACTGTGTTATTCCACCACCACTTTTCCTCGAGTCAGTAGTATGCCACCACTCCATTGTGTCATAACCGCCATTATGTATAATTATTGGCGTGCTTGTAATAATTGGTAGAGGACCCCAGCTCGACCCTGTATTATATTCTAATGCTACTGGCTTATTGTATCAAGGTTTTGTCTACCAGTCAGGAGGATTTTTCCTCTTACGGGACTCAAAAGGTCGGTTTCTTAATAAACATTTTTATTGGAAAACCGGTCGTGACAAGCTTGGTACCAGAGCCAGGCTGACTGTAGGAAGCCACTACGTGCGATCGCTAATCGGTTATTAGCATAATAGAGCTTATTATTTATTTCTGCAATGTAGTCATTTTCGACAACAAGATAAATTTATGACCCGACCACTCAGAAATTTGGCCTACTTTTGTAGATGGTCGGCAATGATCGCGAGTCACAGATGTTCGCCAACATGCCTGATGGGTTCATCAAGCTTCTCTTCTTCATCGTCCAAGTCGCGATGGGGCCATCTGTGCGCCCAGTCTTCGCACTCTCTCGGCACAAGGTCAACGACAGTCTAACCATGCACCAGGCCGAGGTGCAATTCAAGGGAGGGCGTGTTGAGTTACGCCGCTTCCGGTTCGTGGGGAGAGCCATGCCTACGGAGAAGCATGCGATGCAGATGGCAGCCCGTGAGGCGATAGCTAGTCTCAGGGATGTCCTTCCTTCGATGAAGACCCATCGTTACCGCTACCTTCCATGTCACGTGCCATACACCTGTCACTACGCGTTCTCTTGCCCCAGAGGAGAATGAGATGAGGCTTTTGAGATGCTTATCGAGTATCTCCGGCTCGAGGCAGCCTTCGACAACCTGGTGGGCGACCTTGTGGCTGCTCGCATGGACTCAGTCCATGGCTGTGCCGCCAACAGAGGGAGCTCTCCTGCACCGCACCGCCATCGACTTTCGTCTCGTCATCGGCATCTTTGCACCTACTACTCTCGCCACACGTCGCCGCCTACCACCGAGGAGTTCAATCAAGTTATTGCGCCTACTCCAGTTAGTTCTGCACCACCCCTGCGCGCCTCATGTTCGTATTGTCCCGATAGGGCGCCTGCTCCACCAACTCAGCGCAGCACTTCACGCCTGGAGCCTATTAGCGAGGAGGAGGTTGAGTCCCCAGCCTCATCAGTGCCTCACCCTCGGCAGGCCAAGGGAAATCCTTACCATCTCCGACTGAGTACGCCTAGCCGCCATGTGATGTACCGACTTGTACGATATGTTTATATGTACATAGGCTGTGAGAAGTAGCTTGTTTGCGCATCATGTAGGAACTGGAGAAGTGCACTAGCCTAAATAACATGTCAGGTATATGTACGCATATCCTGAGTGATGTATTGTATAATTACTTCTTGCGTGTAAGATATGTAATGAGCAGTCCTTCTCCATGCGCAAACGTTTATCCTCTTGAAAAATCTTGGAGCATTTAAGACTTTCTCCGTCTTCATGAATTTATTGACTTTTGCGACTCAATTTCTTTTCTTATGTGTTTTATAAAATATATCCCCAGAGTGAAAAATGTCTCGTCCTTGGACGCGCTCCATGCCAACTCCATCAGAGGAAAATTATGGCACACAACCAAGCAACAATTTCACACAGGGGCAGTCAAGTCAACAGGACAGTGAAACAACACTTTCCCAAATGTGTCGTCTTTATGAGCAAAGTCAGCAACAACATCAGGAAATGATGAACCAAGTCATCAATATGGGAAATCGCCGTGGACAGTATCAGCAGCAATCAAAGTTATCTGAGCTACAGAAGACGCGTCCCCAAACATTTTCTCATACTGACAAACCTCTTGAGGCCAAGGACTGGCTTCGAGACATGGAAAGAAAATTAATTATTGCCCAGTGTTCAGATCTTGAGAAAGTGCTATATGCACCGCACTTTCTCACTGGAGCAGCTGCATCGTGGTGGGAAAATTTCCTACACATGCACCCCAACGAAAATAATATAACCTGGGAGGAGGTCAAAGAAGGTTTTCGTGGGGCACATATTCCTAAGAGTCTTATGAAGATCAAAAAGAGAGAATTTGATGACCTCAAGCAAAGAACAATGACGGTGTCAGAATACAACAGTCAGTTTACTCTATTGTCTCGCTACGCCAACGAGGAGCGTATGTCTGAAAGCAAGAAGATGGAAAAATTCCTAGACGGTCTGATGCCCGCACTTAAATGCCAACTGGTTTTGCACACCTTCCCAGATTTTAAAACGCTGGTGGATAAGTCCATTACTTTGGAAAATGAGAGACGCAGCTTGGAAGATTTCCGCAAGCGAAAAAGGGACCAGACTAATCATACTCGCAACCACCCGCAGCAGGACAGATTTTCAGAAAGGTGGGACACCCAAACCCACGACAAACGTCTCACGCCCAATCAAGAATTTCCATGCAAGGGACAAGGAGTTCACATACCGCCCAGGCGTTACATGCTACGCTTGTGGAGAAGAAGGGCACTATGCCAAGAAGTGCCCCAAGCCAAGGAACTCGACCCCAAAGCCGAACAACGGAGGCAATAATTCGGCGCCAAAGCGCAACAATTTCAACCCAAATAACAACCACAGGAAGGGTCATCTGAACCACGTGACCAAAGAGGAAGCAGAGAATGCCCAGATATCGTACTCGGTACGTTCCCTGTCAACACAATACCTGCCATGGTTTTGTTTGATTCTGGAGCTTCTCACTCATTCATTTCGAAAAGTTTTGCCTTGCAAAATAATTTTTCGATGCTTCCCTTGGAAAAATCTATGATCGTCAAGTCCCCTGGGATTAAGCAAGTTACCCAGAGTTATTGCCAAGGCGTGGTTATTGAGTTTGAAGGGTTGAAGTTTCACGCCAATCTTATTGTGTTGGAAAATAAAGGACTGGATGTCATCTTAGGGATGGATTGGTTAACCACCAACAAAGGTTTTATTGACTGCTTCAACCGGACGGTGATTCTCACCCACCACCATGGGAAGACAATAAAAGTTTCAGCCAAAGAAAGAAAAATACCCCGGCAACCGAGATTGAACAAGGTGGATATTTCTGAATTAAGCAAGGTTCCGGTAGTGTGTGAATTTCCAGACGTATTTCCCGAAGAACTACCCGGCATGCCACCAGACCGAGAGATAGAATTCAGCATTGAGCTAGCACCCGGAACCGCCCCCATATACAAGAAACCATAGAGAATGGCATCATCCGAATTGGTAGAACTGAAGAAGCAAATAAAAGAATTACTGGACAAGGGATATATACGAGCCAGCTCCTCACCTTGGGATTCACCAATTTTATTTGCCAAAAAGAAGGATGGAACACTAAGATTGTGCATAGACTATCGAGCGCTTAACATGGTCACAATCAAGAACAAATACCCGATGCTACGGATAAATGATTTATTTGATCAGCTCGCTCAGGCCAAGGTATTCTCAAAAATTGACTTGAGGTCGGGATACCATCAATTAAAGGTATGAACAGAAGATATTCCCAAGACGGCATTCACCTCTAGATACGAATTATATGAGTTCACCGTAATGCCATTTGGACTAACGAACGCCCCCGCATATTTTGTTCACCTCATGAACAAAGTATTTATGAAATTTATGGACAAGTTTGTTGTGGTATTTGGCGACGATATTCTGATATACTCCAAGACACCAGAAGAGCACGCTGAACATCTCCGAATTGTACTAGGGGAACTCAGGAAACATCAATTGTACGCTAAATTCAGCAAGTGTGAATTTTGGCTAAGGCAAGTAGCTTTTCTGGGCCACGTACTAACCCAAGAGGGTATTGCCGTAGACCCGAAAAAAGTCAAGGCCGTACTTGGCTGGAAACCACCAGCCAACAGAACGGACGTCTTAAGTTTCTTGGGAATGGCAGGATACTACCAAGATTTATTGAAGGATTCTCCACCATAGCAAAGCCAATGACGCAGCTACTCAAGAAAGACAAGAAGTTTGAATGGACGGAAGCTTGCGAGAAAAGTTTCCAAGAATTAAAAAGGAAATTAACGACAAAGCACCAAGATTAATTGTGCGGACATACACAAGAATTTTGAGGGTATTGACAGACGCATCCGGAAGGGCCTCGGATGCGTGTTGATGCAAGAAGGCAAGGTAGTCGATATGTCTCCGCACAACTTCACAAGCATGAGGAAAATTATCCTACTCATGACCTGGAGTTAGCAGCAGTTATTCATGCACTCAAGGAATGGAGACACTTTTGCTTGAAATCGCTAGAAATATACACGGACCATAAGAGCCTCAAGTATATTTTCACACAACCGGAACTAAATTTACGACAATGATGCTGGTTGGAATTAGTGAAGGATTATGATGTTGGAATCCACTACCATCCAGGAAAAGCAAATGTAGTGGCAGATGCCTTAAGTCGAAACCCCAGTACGAACAACGACAGCCTACCAAACCTGAGACCTGAATTTCGGCAGGAGTTTGCTAAGCTCAACTTGATGGTGGCCATCCAAGGCAGTGTGTCCAATTTGTAAATACAGCCTACCTTGATAGAAAAGATTAAAGAGGCTCAGCATGGACACCCTAGCATTAAAGGCATAAAACGAAAGGTGAGTTTGGGCAAGGCCTCAGAATTCGTTATCGATGAACAATGAATATTGTGGTACGGAGATAGACTTTGCGTACCAAATATCAAGGACCTTAAACAGCAAATCTTAGCTGAAGGCCACAGCGCTCCGTATTCAATCCATCCTGGAGGAACAAAAATGTACAAGGATATTCAGGAGAAATTTTGGTGGCATGGTCGAAAGGGACATAGCCACGCTCATCGCATGTTGTGACTCTTGTCAACGCATCAAGGCCGAGCACCGTAAACCGGCCGGACTTTTACAGCCAAATAAAATACCCGAGTGGAAATGGGACGAGATTGGAATGGATTTTATTGTTGGGCTACCTCGGTCACGGCACGGAAATGATGCCATATGGGTCGTCACTGATAGACTGACTAAAGTAGCACACTTCATCCCCGTGAAGACAACCCACACCACTCAGAAGGTTGATAGACTTTATCTTTCCCGTATCGTCTGCTTACATGGAGTCTCAAAGACAATAATATCGGACAGAGGCACTCAATTCGTCTCCCGATTTTGGGATCACTTACAACAAGCTCTGGGAACTCAACTAGCATTCAGTACCGCATACCACCCCCAGATTCTAGAAGACATGCTGAGAGCATGTGTCCTCACCTATGGGACCAGTTGGGAAGAGAGCTTACCATACGCGAAGTTCGCATACAACAACAGTCATCAAGCCAGCCTGCAAATGGCACCATTTGAGGCTCTGTACGGGCGGAGATGCCGTACCCCGCTAAATTGGACAGAAACCGGAGACAGCCATATCTTCGGCCCAGACATGCTCAAGGAGGCTGAAGATAAAGTTATGGTGATTAGGGATCGACTCAAGACAGCCCAAAGTCGACAGAAGAGTTATTATGATCAAAAACATCGGGGAGTCAGTTTTGAACCCGGTGAGTTTGTGTACCTACGAGTATCTCCTATGAGGGGCCTGCAACAATTCAAGATTAAAGGGAAGCTAGCACCAAGATTCATCGGACCATTCTGTATAGTGGCGCGAAGGGGCATGGTAGCCTACCAGCTAGACTTACCCGAAGATTTATCCGACGTCCACGACGTGTTCCACGTCTCGCAGTTAAGGAAGTGTGTAAGAAACCCAGAGAAACAGGTACCCCATGAAAACATTGACGTGCAGCCAGACCTCACATATCGGGAGCATCCAATAAAAATCTTGGAGGAGTCTGAGAGGAAGGCCCGACGGAAAACCATCAAGTTTTTCAGAGTTCGTGGAGCAATCACACCGAGAATGAAGCCACTTGGGAAAAGGAGGATTTTCTTCAGACAGAGCACCCACATTTATTTGAGGATCAGCTGAAATCTCGGGGACGAGATTTTTCCTAAGGGGGGTAGGTGTTGTGAAACTCCAAATTTTTTTAATTGGTTTTCATCAAAAACTTTGTTGGTTTTGAAGGAACTCATTTAGACCCTTCCAAAAATCTCTCTCTCAAAACTTTTCCCTTTGGCAAAGGATTTTATTTTGGCACCTTCTTCAACTCTGGTGTCGGTTATTAAAAACCTTCCTTCTGATTCTCCCCTTCTCAAATTTATTTTCTTTGGGTTTTATTTTCTTCTAAAAGAAAACCCTAGGAGTTTTGGGTCTTCTCTTATTTTGAAACCACCCATGGTTTTACAATGCCTCATGTGGTAAATCTTCCCAAAACCCCTCCTTCCACTTTGGGGAAATCCAAATATTCTGTCCCAACAAGTCCAACTCATTTTTGGATTTTATTTCATTTATTTCTTTCCCCAAAACAATTCTGTCCATTATTTTGAGCCTAGGTGATTTGCAAAGCAAGTACCTAATTGCCTTTGAACTTTGATCTCCAACTAACTCCTCTGGATAGTCCCTAGCACCCACAACCTAGAACCATCAAGATCCACTCTTCTTCTTTTCAAAATTTTCAAGTTTCAAACACGCAAGTTTGGACCAGATTTGTCAAATTTGGTGAAATTCATATCTCCTCTTCTCCAAAAATTCCACCAAAATTCAGGCAACCCCCAGTTGCAATGAGAGGCCACTCCACCAAAAATCAGCTCAAGGAAAAATCCCCACATACCAAAATCATTCTGTCGAACACCTAGCTTGCACTGTTACTTTGCACTTTCAGATAAATTCAGAGTTTCAGTAAGTTCAGTTTCGCCAGAGTCTGGTCACCTGTCAATAGTGCGCCCTGGCGCGTTGCGCACGGCCTCTTCTCCCTGGCCAGAGCGCCGCACGCCCCCATGGACGGATGCAGGCGTCGGTGGCGGCGAGCCTCGCCGGCGTTGGCGGTTTCTGTGGTGGCTGCGCCACCCGTGGCAGCCAACGAGGGCCCGAGCCAGCTCGCCACGCCACCCGTCGCCGCCCATCGTTCCCTGGCCCTCCAAGTGGCTCATGCACGCCAGCGCACTCCCGTTGCACCGTCGCCGTGGCCCGGCAAGCACAGGGCACACCCTCTGCCGCCGACGGGCCCGCGCCGCCCCGTTCCGTCGAACTCCCCCCAAAGCTTCTAATCCGAGCGCGTTTAGTACCTAAATGGAGCCAGTGGACCTCCACGATGTCGCTCAACCCCTAAACCACCCCGACCAAGCCATGCGCCGCCGTAACCTTCGCCGGAGAACTCCGTTCACGGCCATCGCCTCGGACCGCCTATAAAAAGGGGCCCCGAACTCGCCCTCGAGCACACACCATCTCCGCACCTCAC
This sequence comes from Aegilops longissima, assembly GCA_021605205.1. Lineage (NCBI taxonomy): Eukaryota > Viridiplantae > Streptophyta > Magnoliopsida > Poales > Poaceae > Aegilops > Aegilops longissima. Next base: position 84,606,548 of record CM038678.1, on the reverse strand, counting down.
CAACACTCCGCCAGGCCACTAGGAGGACCTCGAGGAGGTCTCCTCCCCCAACTCCGGCTGCCCCGTTCCGCCTCGTCCTCCACCTCGATTCACTCCGGTGAGGCCGTCTCCGGCACCCAAACCTCGTCAGCACTCCCCTTGAGCGCCCAGTAGTCTAACCCCCACTTCAATTTGCCCTTCGCAGCACTCTCCGGCGAGATCCAACCCCTCCCGAATCGCCGTCCGCCGGAGCAAGGGCCGCCGTCGACGTGGTGCTCGCCGGCGACCACCACCACCACCCACCGACGAGGAATGATGCACTGAGCATGGAGGTACCACCCGATCCCCTTGCCTCGCCATGGATCGCCGCTGGCGACCACCGCAGCCCTCGGGCGCCGACGAGCTCCGTCTCCCCCTTTTAAATTTTTAAACCTGACGGGTGGGACCCACCTGTCGCCTCTCTCTTTATTAAACGAACCGCTTTCGAAAGCGTATTCGGCAAAATCGCTTTCCGCTTTTAATCGTTTTCTGGACTTTTCTACTTAGCCCCCTGGAAAGTTTCTGTTTCATTACAGAGAGGTCCTTGGGCCAAAACACTTATAACTTTTAAACAGAAAAGGATTTTTGAGTGATTCCTTTTCTGCCATCTTCAAAATTTTATCTAGTTTTTTATCAGATTTATTTGAAAAATATTTGGTATATTTTTATACACCTCACGGTATTTACGGTAGCGCGTGTATTTTTGTATACCGTAGATATCGAAGGAGGTGACGGAACCGCAAACTTCACCGAGCTAGGCCCCGAATACTCCGAACCAGGCAAGCATGTTTGAACCTTTGATATGATGAGTGTCTTGGTATGTTTGCATTAAGTAGTTCCATGGCATGTTTTTAGAGCATCTCGATGAATGTCATATTACATGCAAAGTGGAGACAAGTGGATTCCGATAATCCATAAGTTGTTGGATGTGAGTTTGCATGGCCATGAGATGGCATGAGTATGGGTAAGATGGGAGTGTTGTAGCATGCCAGTCTTACGCCAGACCGTTTGACCTAGTGTCAACATGAATCAATCCAGTTCCCGTCCGTTTTCCCCTTCCGTACTACCACATGTTTTCCGCAAGGGATACGGCTTAGTAAGTTGCAAACCGCTTTCTGGTACACACCAAATCGAGAGGCCGGGATGAGGGTTCCATGGCCCTGGATTAAAGTCTATCATCCGGTCAGGGGGCATGGGTGTTTCTGGTTGGGACCGAGAGGGGGGCACCCCTTAGAGCGCGCGTATATAAATTTTGATCCCATGCTATTCGAGATTGTGATCTCCCCGTCTCAAAGTTTTTCTTGAACGCTATCCAGGGTGCTTCCTGGCAACATAAGGTGGGATGGGTGTGTACTGGTTAGCTGTGTTTCCTCCGAAATACCGTAAACGGAACTAGTCCTTCGTGACTACGGAAATCCATTGGCTGTGGATAATTTAGTACAAACTCTGCAGAGTCAATAATCCTTGGAATCATCTTATCCATGTCCGAGTGCTGTGTTCATCTTATCTTGTCAAGTGTCAGTCTCGGTGACAGAAACTCCTGAGAACCACATGAGTGTTAAATGTTTATTTCCTGTGGATGGACTAACCCGTTTATTATCATGTGTTGAATATTTTCCTATGAGCACTATTTCTTGCAAGCTAACCGATATGAAAAGTGAATTTCAAGCCCTTTCTGCGATGTCGCTCAGACGTCCGATTGCGGCATTGTTATTATTTACTTTTGTTATAAGCCCTTTCTGCGATGTCGCTCAGACGTCCGACTGCGGCATTGTTATTATTTACTTTTGCTATAAGCCCTTTATGCGATGTCACTCAGACGTCCCAGTCAGTCTCGTGCGACCCTGGATTAGTCTCTGTGTTATATCCGCTTCCTTGACACAAATAAATTCATCGAGCCTCACCTTGACACTCGATGAGCCGCCAGTGTAGGAGTCATATTATCCACTCCACTGTGTTATTCCACCACCACTTTTCCTCGAATCAGTAGTATGCCACCACTCCATTGTGTCATAACCGCCATTATGTATAATTATTGGCGTGCTTGTAATAATTGGTAGAGCACCCCAGCTCGACCCTGTATTATACTCTAATGCTACTGGCTTATTGTATCAAGGTTTTGTCTACCAGTCAGGAGGATTTTTCCTCTTACTGGACTCAAAAGGTCGGTTTCTCAATAAACATTTTTATTGGAAAACCGGTCGTAACATACAGTGTGCAAAATGGGCATAGACCCCTCAAGAATTAAACCTACAAAGACGACCTTTAAAGGCGTCATACCGGGTGTAGAGGCCAATTGTATGGGCTCAGTCACACTCGAAGTGGTCTTTGGATCCCCGGATAACTTCCGAAGCGAAGAGTTAATCTTCGACATAGTCCCGTTCCGCAGTGGCTATCATGCACTGCTCGGACGAACCGCATTTGCAAAGTTCAATGCGGTGCCGCTTTTCACGATACCTCAAGCTCAAGATGCCAGGCCCTCGAGGAGTAATCACGGTCAATGGAAACACCGAACGCTCTCTCCGAACGGAGGAGCACACGGCGGCCCTCGCGGCGGAGGTACAAAGCATCCTCTCACAGCAATTCTCGAGTCCGGGCACTAAGCGTCCGGACACTGTCAAGCGCGCCCGGAGTAACCTACAACAAGACCGCCTAGCACGATTCAAGCATGCGTAGCAATCCGGCCCCAACCCCAGCCCTCGCGAAATTGCGAAGCCAGTACTACGCGTACATAACTACGCTCTGGAGATACCATGGGCATAAAGGGAGGGGCACGACCATGGCACGCCCGGAATGCGGCTCAACCGCGCCAGGGGCTCCCGATTGTGTCATTCTTTTTCTTTCTTCCTTTTTCTTCCTTTTTCTTACTTTCAGGACTCCGTTTTCCAGAAGTCCTGTCCGGCACTAGAATCGCCGAACTCACGATGCAACAGCCAGGGAAGCAGAAAGCCACGTCGAGTGTTCAGCTGGTCTCTATTACGAGCATTATACCTATTTTACATACCATCCGCAGCTTACCTGGAGGGGACATGTTAGATAGTCCCATCCCTTGCTTATCGCACTATTTGTATCGTTCGCTTTCATTGCAGTACCTTTTTTAATAAACAATACATAGCTTTTGCCTATTATTGCACTCTTTTCTTTATCTATATATATGTTCATTTCATGACATTACGCACCCGTACACTTTGGTACGGCCAATACACCAGGGGCTTAAGTACCCCAAAATTATCGTGTGATAAGTCCGAACACTTTCACAAGTGCGGCACCCCGAACTTATAGCATTATACGAATCGGCTCCGAATCATGTCTTGGGTCAATAGTTGGGTTTGCCCGGCTCCCGTGTTTTGGTACCTTATGTTCCGTTATATCGGCTAAGGTAGCACCAGGAGAACCACTGCGATTGTGCCCCAGTTGAGCTGGGTCGAGCACCTCAGTGGAGAAAGCTAAAACTGACCGTCATGATAGGGCGAGATTCGGTCGCTGTTCGAGTGCTTTTTTCGGGTCCCTAAAGACTTATGCCGCTTAGAGCGAGGAACCGGAGTTGTCCGGCCAAGGCGTGGCTAGCGCCCCGAACTCGGTCTTCCGAATACTAGGGGCTTCGCCGAAATTTAAAATTATAGAATTCTATCGCTAAGTCAGAGTGTTCAAGCATTATAAGTCTGGTTGCCTTGTTCGTTGTGTTGTGCGCCTCCCTAGATGGACCCAAGAATGGGAACAAGAGTGCTCAAGTTTATCCCGAACACCCTAGCACTCGTGGCATGGGGGCTGAAGCCAATGACTTGCCATCTCTCAAATTTGATAAACGGCTGCACAGAAGGTAATATTTTAAATTAACAAGCGTTGCTTAGCGCATATGAACAAGTTTTCAGCGTACAGGATAACAAATGTGAGTCTATTCAAAAATTACATATTTGGAGCACTCATCCGCTATTCGGCGGGCACCCTTCAGGAGGCCCTCATAGTACATTTCGGGCGTGCGATGCTCCTTGCCCTTAGGTGGCCCGTCCGTCACAAGCTTCTCCGCATCCAGCTTGCCCCAGTGCACTTTAGCACGGGCAAGGGCCCGACGGACACCTTCAATGCAGACGGAGCGCTTGATGACTTCAATCCGTGGACAGGCGTCCACCAGCCGCTGCACTAAGCCGAAGTAGCTCCCAGGTATGGCTTCCAATGGCCACAGCCGAACTATGAGGCCCTTCATGGCCTGTTCGGCGACCTTGTGGAGCTCGACCAGCTGCTTCAGCTGGTCGCTTAGGGGCACCGGATGTCCGGCCTCAGCATACTAAGACCAGAACACCTTCTCCGTCGAGCTCCCCTCCTTGGTGCGGTAGAACGCGACAACATCTGATACACTACGAGGCAGATCTGCGAACGCTCCTAGAGAGCTCCGAATCCGGGTAAGTAATAAGTAATTCACTTTCACATGCTTCTCTGCATAAAGAATGCCTTACCCGCCGTGATCTTCTTTATTGCCTCAATCTCCTGGAGGGCTTTTTGGGCCTCGGCCGTAGCAGCTTTGGCACTCTCAAGAGCCGAGGCGAGCTCGGACTCTCGAGTCTTCGAGTCACGCTCCAAACTCTCGTGTTTTTCCACGAGAGCTTGGAGCTCTTGTCGTACCTTGGCCAGCTGCGCCTCCCCCTTCTCTCGCTCGGTGCGCTCCACGGCCGCTTTGTTTTCGGCCACGGACACCGCTTCCTTCAGGGTCACCACCTCGTTCGTGGCCCCTGCAGTACCCATGTTATTCCTGTTATTTTTTGCAACCGAAAACTTTCTATAAGGTATTTCTTTCATAAGGTATTACTTACCTTCCTTGTCCTCGAGCTGCTTCTTGGCAAGGCCGAGCTCGTTCTCGGACCGCCGAGGCTTTGCTTCAATGCATCGACCTCCATGCGGTCAAGGGCGAGAGGTCAGCAGAGTAGCCTGCATTCCCATATTGACATACTTATGTTAGACTCCTCAGATATCTTTTTAGATCCTTAGTCCGCTTTTCTTTCCTAACACCAAACTAAGCATCGGGGGCTACTGTCTATGCGGTAATATTTTACATATTCTAAACTTACCTCAAAGCCTGTTAGAAGGCTGGTGCAGGCTGCAGTCAGCCCGCTCTTGGCGGATCGAATCTGTCCGGATCACCGCACTCATAATAAAGGCGGAGCTCCTCCTTGATGGAAGCGATGTTAAGCGCCCAAAGAAGCTATCCGGTGCCTTCGTTGGACGGAGGACATCGGCGTCTTACCCTTCTTGCGAAGGGACCGCTTGCCGGATGCCGGAACGCTGAAGGTTCCGGCATGGAGTCCGGACGAGGGTCGGGCTTAGAGCCCCGGGGTCTCCCCACGCACTGGAGTCCGGAGGTTGCCTTGCGGCGCCTCCTGCGCCACCTCCTCTTGACCAAGCCTCCTTGGGGCCCCACCGCGGCCGTCGTCAAGGGCGTGAGGTGAGGAGGCGGTCGGAAGTGAAGTACTCTCCATTTCCGGCGAACTCGGGACCCGCCGACGACGCTGGCGAACTTCGCCCTTAGGCGGGCTGCATGATTGTTCGGCATTAGAGAACACTATGCAATGATAAAAAGGCCATGGGTATCCGGACACTTACGATCTCGCCAGGGGCTTGGCCCTTGTTGGCCAATCCTCCTCGTCGTTGTCGACATTGGTGGAGAAGTCCGGAGGAAGGGTTCTTCCCTTCTTGGACCCTCCGGCCTCCCCAGTTGGGGCAGCCTTACTTTTCCTCTCCTCCTCCGCTGGGGGAGAGGCTTCTTTTTCTTCCTCCTCGTCCTCAGGAGAAGATTCTGCTTCGGAATCTGACAACACCAGGCATCGGGAGCTCCTTCGAGGTCCCGTTGCCTCCTTCTTGGCCTTCTTCTCCGGCACCACATGAGGTACCGGAGTCAGCAGACCCATCAATCGGGCGTCCGCTGGGTCTTCTGGCAAAGGAGCCGGACAGCTAACCTGTCCGGACGTCTTCACCAGTCTGTTAAAGGTTAGGAGTTTTAGATCCCACATAGAGTCAAACTATGAAAAAGAGTCCCATAAAGGGTAAAATAACTCACCTTGCTGGCTTGACGCTGCGAGCTGAATCCGCGATCTTTGGTAGCGGATGTGGGAGCCTCGGCGCTTGAACAGCACCCTTCCTGCATCTTCGCACCTAGTGTCAAGAGCCTTGTCGAGTGGGGTTGTGTCGATCGAACTCCCACAATTTGAAGGCCCGTTGTTGGCATGGGAGAATCCGCGGATGAGCATCACCGGATTACGTTGACAAGCCCGAGATTCTTGTCCACCAGGTTTCGGACGCATGTTTGGAGTCCGGATAGCTCGTCCGAATTCCCCCACGGCAGGCCCGTCTCCTTCCATGACGAGAGCCGTGTGGGGAAGCCAGATCTGAATTCGGGGGCCGCCACCCATTTGGGGTCGCGTGGCTCGGTGATGTAGAACCACCCCGATTGCCACCCCTTTATTGTCTCCACAAAGGAGCCCTCAAGCCATAGGACTTTGGCCATCTTGCCAACCATGGCGGCTCCGCACTCCGCTTGACGGCCGCCCACAACCTTCGGCCTGACATTGAAGATCTTCAGCCATAGGCCGAAGTGGGGCTGGATGCAGAGGAAGGCCTCGCACACGACGATAAATGCCGAGATGTTGAGGATGAAATTCGGGGCCAGGTCGTGGAAGTCCAGGCCGTAGTAGAACATGAGCCCCGGACAAATGGGTGAAGTGGAAAACCTAGTCCGCGGAGGAAGTGGGGAGAAACACCACCTCTCATGGGGCTGGGGGTTGGAATGAGCTGCCCCGCCGGGCAGCCTTTGGCGCTGATGTCGCGGACAAATATCCGGCCTCCCGCAGTCTTGTGATGTGCCCCTCCATGATGGAGGAGGCCATCCACTTGCCTCCCGCTCCTGACATGGTTGGAGAAGGTTGAGGTGGGGTGTGCGGACTTGGGCGCTGGAGCTCGAGTGCACGGAAATGGATGAGCAAAGGAGGAAGAAGGCGTAGGTGAAAAGGTGGATCCTTATCCCCTTATATGGACGGACGAAGTTATGCGTCCCCCACCAGCCTGGTAAAACTAGCTTATCTCCCAAGCGACCGTAATCAATGGCGCGGATGGGTTACCCACGTCCGTATTGATGAGAATCCCGGAATAAGGGGGCACGATCTATGCTTTGATAAGACGTGCCAAGGAAACCGCCTCGTTAAACGCGCTAAGGTGGAACGGTAAAAAACGATTCATATAAAGGTCTAGCTGTGGTGTGATGTCACGCCGTGGAGTACGTCAGCAGATCTGTGCAAAAATTATTCTCTATACGGTTGTATGTGGAACTTGTTTTGCAGAGCCGGACACTATCCTGGTGTTAAAAACCTTCTATGAAGTATTCGGAGGAGGAACCCGCCTTGCAATGCCGAAGACAATATGCGCGCCGGACTCGTCGTCATTCAAGCCTGGTTCGAGGGGCTACCGAGGAGTCTGGACTAGGGGTGTCCGGATAGCGAACTATCATCACGGCCGGACTCCAAGACTATGAAGATACAAGATTGAAGACTTCGCCTCGTGTCCGGATGGGACTTTCCTTGGCGTGGAAGGCAAGCTTGGCGATACGGATATGTAGATCTCCTACCATTGTAACCGACTGTAACCCTAACCTATCCGTGTCTATATAAACCGGAGGGTTTTAGTCCGTGAGGACGAACAACAATCATACCATAGGCTAGCTTCGAGGGTTTAGCCTCCTTGATCTCGTGGTAGATCTACTCTTGTACTACCCATATCATCAATATTAATCAAGCAGGAGTAGGGTATTACCTCCATCGAGAGGGCCTGAACCTGGGTAAAAACACCGTGTCCCTTGTCTCATGTTACCATCCGCCTAGACGCACAGTTCGGGACCCCCTACCCGAGATCCGCCGGTTTTGACACCGACACCTAGGAAGGGGACGACGCGGAGCCGGTGAAGATGCCGCAGTGGATGCCCACGCAGAGAGGAGTATCAGGGTTCACTCGTTCGACTGCGGTGTGAGGCTGCCGTCGCCGCAGGGCCTGGCCAGCGGTGGGAATAGTAGGGGGCAGTGAGGCATCCGCGGTAGCACAGCCGGCCACGGTAGGCAGGAGCAGGCAGCACGACCGGCGCTGCTTTGGGCAGCTGGAGCAAGAAGACCAGAGGTTGAAGAAGCATTACGACCGTTGGATGGACATCGTACGGTCATTGGAGCTAGAATCGTTCATATTGACTAAGTTGACAAAGCCCGCCGTCCCCGTCAACTTAGTAGGCCCATAAGTCAGCCACCCACAAAGGTGGGTCCCAGCTAGCAGGGGGTATTCATTTTTTGTGCGTAATAAAAAGGCACTTCCGGTGGGTCCGAACTGACAGCGGGGGGAACATTTTTTCATGAAATACGGTGGCCCGTCCGATGGGTCCCAGCAGTCAGAGGGGAAACGTTTTTTTCGCGAAATAAGGTGGCCCGTCCGGTGGGTCCCTCTTGCCAGGTGGAGGAATAATTAATTTGCACGTAATAAGGAGGCACTTCCTTGCGGCCGCCGTTGACCCAGCTGTCAGCCTCTCCACGTACAGTACTCTTCCAATGGAAGTCGCTCGTTGACCACGTTGACCACACCGCGCCGAGAGCACCAGGGCGGTGGATGACAGTGACGCCTAGGAAGGGGACGACGCGGAGCCGGGGAAGACGCAGAAGTGGAAGCCCGCACGGAGAGGAGTACGAGGGTTCACTGGTTCGGCTGCGGTGTGAGGCTGTCGTGGCCGTAGAATAACAGGGGGTGTGGGTGAGTGGAGGGATGGCCTGGCCAGCAGTGGGAGTAGTATGGGGGCGGTGAGGCCTCCGCGGCAGCACAGCCGGCCATGGGAGGCAGGAGCAGGCGGCACGACCGGCGCTGCTTTGGGCGGCTGGACCAAGAAGACCAGAGGTTGAAGAAGCACTACGGCCGTTGGATAGACATCGTACGGTCACTGAAGCTAGAATCGTTTATATTGACTAAGTTGAAAAAGCCCTTGGTACGCTCCAACTTAGTAGGCCCTGAGTGTCAGCCTCCAAAACGGTGCGCCCTGATGTCGTGGGAGGAATCATTTTTGGGCGGCGAAGCTAAGAATATCCGAGATTGAAGAAGAAGACGACATCCGTTGGATAGACATCCAACGGCCACTGCTGCTAGAACCGTGTGTTAACTATAATAAGTTGACAAAGCCTTGCATACGCGTCAACTTATTTTTTTTAGGGGACGCGTCACTTAGTAGGCCCACAAGTGTGTGGCAGAGAACTTATAGCCCATTTGCGTTTTGTCAGAATTTACAGCTCATTTTTGAATTCTAATGGAATTTACAACAACCCATTTACAGTTTTTTAAAAGTACAGCCCATTTTCTAGCTAGGACAACGATTAATAATTTCAACCAACCGTTGAAGATAGAAATTCAATAAAATTTCCCACATTTTGATGGGATCCGAAATATTTTTATCCCGAAATTTCTAGTCAGATTAAATATAAATTTATATTACGTAAAAATCCAACGAAACATTGCGCGTGCAACAATGAAAATTTAAGATTTTCAAAATCCATAAATAATTTTTTATAAACTAATTTCGTGTTTGGTGCATTCTTTTATAGTTAATGCCCAATTTTTATAATTACATCCCATTTATTATTTTTTAAAGCCCATTTTCCTGTTAAGCCTAATGCATCCCTCCTAGGAAAGATTTGCAGCCCAGCGGGGCGGAGAATAACAAGTTGACCTTGCGGGTATTTCTCAAAAGACGATAGCTGGGCTAGCCATTTTCATCTTGAAAAATTAGTATCTGGGCTAGATATCTCGGTTTGGGCTAGACGGGCCACAGCCCGCCCGATTAATACCCTGCTCTCCTCACGAACAACAACGAAATCATCGCCAAGAAAAACTCTGTAGTGCTCACGCCTCAAAAACACAAATACTGCTCGAGCTGCTTGGTCCCAACTGTCGGCCGCACCTTGTGCAATTCTCTCGTTTATATTGACTACATAGGTTGACAATGGTGTGGGACCGTGATGTCAGGAAACCAGGAGAAAGCAAAAAATATAGTTGTACATAATAAGGAGGCACTTGCGTACGTACGGCTATGGCCCTAGTGGGTCCCTAGTGTCATCCAGTCAAAATAAAGTCATCTCCTGAATCCTCATGTTCATTGACCATGTTAACAATGCTCGGCGCCACGGCGAGCGCAACAACTCGAAGGACAACGGAGAGGGCCTCGCGGGCTCTACGGAGGTCTGATACAGCGCCCGCTGCTCGTTCAGGAAGCCAGGATCATCGGACACCTATGAGCACCTTCGAGAAACTGAGACGACATGAAACGGTAAGGCCGTGCTTGGGAGCTCTGGTTTATTTCAAACCTGTATTAACATACAAGTGTAATTTACTCGTTATCGGAAACAACGCGTAAAATACAGGCGTAATGAAACCGAGGGCCCGAGGTCTGTAAGTAAAACCGGCGGTTGGCGTGTAATTTGTGAGACGGTGTATATTTTACGAGCACTGCTATATGGACGACATTACCAGACGATACATGCACGACGTGCGTATCATGCCATCCATGGGCAAGGCTGAAACAACAGCTAACGGCTGGATTAGCAATCGTCCGAGTGTCGTTCAGCATTTTTATCGTGTGTGAAGTACTTCCGATATTTTACTAGTCGAAATCGACCTACCAAGCGCCTTTGCCCGAGACCATCTGCTTTAATTTACAAGCGTCAATTTTGCAAGCGGTTTTGGTTGGAAAACAACGATCCAATCACGGCCTAATATCATGAGTTGGTCGGAAGATCATATGGTTTCACGTCTAACCTACCCGACTTGTCGTATAGGCTATGAATGAAACATCAGACGATGATCTTCTTAAGCACGGAATCAACAGAAGAGGATGATCTTCTTAACAAGCAAATCACTGGCATTAGATCGATATGCAAAACAATACGAAGCATTATTCTCAGAAGGCACGGTGAACAGCTCGTGATGCCGCATGCCACAACATTCCAAGCTCAACTTTGCAATCAAACACAAGGCCTGGCATTACATAGACAATATTCGTAACAAACTCTTAACACAGGAATATCTCAGCAGAGTAACTATTTACTTCTAAACTGAACACAGGAATAGGAAAAACACTCGGACGCTGCTCACAAAGAAGGGCGCCCCACTCAAAAATATCAAATGCATGTCTTCCGCTAACATCAATGAGCAAATTTTGACAAGGTTTTCCAATTCCAATATATTAAACTAACGCCTTCTTGCTAACATCAATGATTAAACTTTGACAAGCTTTTCCCATTCAAAATATGTAATGCCTATGATCGTGGAGTCCCGCCGCTTCTTGCTAACATCAATGATTAAACTTTGACAAGCTTTTCCCATTCAAAATATGTAATGCCTATGATCGTGGAGTCCTGCCGCTTCTTGTACTTGTTTGGGAACTTTTGCCCAGGGCACTCCACGTGTTGTTAAATTGCCAATGGTCTCTCGCAGACTAGTCATGTCACGGTGTCTAATATTTATGGCACCGGTGAAGTAATGGAGGATTCGTGCCAAACTAAGAAAATGTGAAATTGGCACCTCTTTTGGCCTACATAGTGTAAGGCCTAATACTCTGTAAAGCTTCTCGGTCATTCCTTACGTAATGTAGCGCAAACAAAGGATCGCTTCTTTACGCAAAGTGGAACGACCAAGCTGGACCCAAAGAATGCAGCATTTTGCCTTGGACACATTGGCTCCTTTTGTGCAGCTTGAACTAAAATCGAAGTCGGAATAAAACCGAGCTTTAATTGTGATATCCCGTAAACAACAAAAGGTATAAGGGAAACAATTACTGATAAATAACGATTGATGACTTGTACTCCCAGAAGAAAAACATCTACTAATCTACCTTATCTTAATGGGAAACAAAGCAGGAGAGTAGCAATTCTCAATCAGTGTGATTCATTCATATTAACTGAAACATTATCTTAACAATGCCTTATTTCAACATGTATAAAGAACGAAAAAGCATAAAAGTATCATTCCTAAAACAATGCGACTGATTCAATTTAACAGAACATTATCTTAACAATACCTTGGTTAAACATGTAGAAAGAACTACAAAGCAGGATAGTACCATTCCTAACAAGTGTTGCAGTTTTGAACTAAGATTCAGTAGTTAATTAATTCTGAGAGTGGCATTGCTTAATTTTACCAGTGGCATTAGATTAACGAATAGCATAAACAGTTCTAGGGGAGAGTGGGCTAACAACAAAGTATGTGCTTCCATCTACTTATAAAGGGGGTGATGCAGAGTTTGTTGTAACAAAGCAACAAGCATCATGTCTGGCTTGGTCCCATTTTTGTTCACTACTTAATGGGAAAAGACAACAATACAATAGCTTCAACTCAACATCTATTTAAAACAATACCAATACAAGTAGCACAACATCTCAAAGCACACTACACAATCATGTGGATGAAGGCCTGTACTGACCTTTCATGAGAAGACCAGGATAAAATACGAATCTGCCAACATGAACAGGAAATCGAATCTCGTTTTGTGCAGTTGCACTGAAATCAAGCAAAGTGTTTTGCGTAGTGAAGCAAAATGTCGCAATAGCAACAAGTTGAATAGATATCCCTGTTTCAACGGAGGCAAAAAGGAATCAATTACTGGCTAATAAAGGAGGATGAAACATGCGGCCACAAAAATGGTAATCCCGCCAATCCCTAGCAAGTGTTGTAGTTTTGAAATAAGATTCAGTAGTTAATTCTGAGAGTGGCATCAATTAATGGCTTATAAAGGGGGTGATGCTGAATTTGTTGTAACAAAGCAACAAGCATCATGTCTGGATTGGTCCCATTTTTGTTCACTACTTAATGGGAAAAGACAACAATACAATAGCTTCAATTCAACATTTATTTAAAACAGTACCAATACAAGTAGCACAACATCTCAAAGAACACTCACAATCATGTGGATGAAGGCTTCTACTGACCTTTCATGAGACGGACAAGATAAAATACGAATCTTGCAACACGAATAGGAAATCCAATCTCGTTTTGTGCAGTTGCACTGAAATCAAGCAAAGTGTTTCGCGTAGCGAAGCAAAATGTCGCAATAGCAACAAGTTGAATAGATATCCCTGTTTAAACAGAGGTAAAAAAGGAATCAACTACTGGCTAACAAAGGAGGATGAAACATGTGGCCACAAAAATGGTAATCCTGCCAATCCCTAACAAGTGATGGAGTTTTGAGATAAGATTCAGTAGTTAATTCTGAGAGTGGCATCAATTACTGGCTTATAAAGGGGTTGATGCTGAATTTGTTGTAACAAAGCAACAAGCATCATGTCTAGGTTGGTCCCATTTTTGTTCACTACTTAATGGGAAAAGACAGCAATACAATAGCTTCAATTCAACATTTGTTTAAAACAGTACCAAAACAAGTAGCACAACATCTCAAAGCACATTTGCACATCATGTGGATGAGACCAAGATTTGAAACAACTCGCCACTTAAGAGTGGAAACAAATCTCGATCTCCTTTGTGCAGTTCCACAAAAATTAAGCAAAGTCACCGTGTGACATTCAAGTTGAACTGCACAAACACTCTTAAAACATAAGTGTTTGAGTAGCGAAGCAAAATGTCATAATAGCAACAAGTTGAATCGATACCCCTATTTTAACAGAGGCAAAAAGGAAACAATTACTTGCCGATAAAGGAGGATGAAACAAATGGTGACAGAAAGAAGCATCTAACTTATCTTGGATGGAAAACAAAGTAGGATAGTAGCATTTCTAAAACAGTTGTATTGATTCATATTAACAGAGACATTCTCTTGAAACAACATTCGTTAAAAAATGTAATTTACTTTTAACAATGGCATTGCTTCAATTTTCTGGCGGCATTCTTAGATTAACAACAGCAAAATAGTTGTATGGGACATGCCAACACCAAGTGCATCCACACGTATAAATGGGTGATGCAGAGTGTGTAGCCAAGCAACATATATGCGTTGGTCCCATATTTGTTCTCTTTGAACCTTTTTCCTAAGTGAGGGCAGCAAATCTAGTCCTGCACAAACTACCCGACCCCCCAGTTTCTTTCCCTTTTCAACAAAGAGATCGGTTCCTTACAGATGTGCATCTTTGGGTTACCCCTTTTTCCCTTTTCGACCTACAAAGCGGCTGGATAGCCAGTCTATACTACTTTCCGCCCCTCCTTTCCTCATTGAACCACGTCCTAGATTATTGCTCCAGCCTACCGCACCCTTCTTTCCTCTTTGAACCAAGACCTAGATTCGACTACAGATCGAAAAAGATCCACATGCAGCTAGAGCAACGACAGTTTCAAAGAAACTTATACCTTAGGGTCGTCGGGATGTGGCAAGGCGTGCGGCGGGAGGCCGGATCTACCCACACTACGTACGGCAGCGAGGAAGAAGGGGTCGGTGGCCCTCCCGCACAGGCGCTCGGTGAAAGAGAACAGCGCAGGCGGCAGTGGATTGCCTCCCTCGCCGAAGGCGATAGAGTGAACGCTGCTCCTCCTAACCTTCCCGGTGCGACGGGATACGGACGCCTCCTTCACCAGCTGTGAGGGGGGAGAGAGAGACAAGAGGCCAACGCAGTCTTGTTTAGATCTGGCGAAGAGAGGGTGAGAGACTATGAATATAGCAAACCCTAGCAAATGAACGCTGAGCCTCCAGCGTGTAACATATATGTAGTGCGGCGAGCGTGTGGAGAGTGCAAACCCTAGCGAACAAGCGCTGAGGCTCCCGCTTATATATATATATACTACTGTAGTACAGACTGAGCTCCGGTGCCTTCACTGCACCTTCTTTTGGCTGTATGACAGGTGAGCCAGCCACATTTTGGGCCCAACTGTCATAAACCCAAAGGCAGGTGCACTAAGTCAAGCCGCGTCCATATAGAACTCTCGTGTATACGACTAATATATACTAGTGGAGTGGTTTTCTTATTCTCTCCATAACAATCGTTTTAAATTGTGTAAGTACGAAACAAAACTCTTTATTTAATGTACAGTGAAGAAAACTAGTACTACTTCCCATGAACTAACGATCCACGCCCATGCGTCCTGGTCGCACTTCCTGTCCTTCACGTGTGGTACACTACCCTCCCTTAAGTGAACAACCACAAATGCACCAAATTATCGGAAACGTGTGAGAGTGTGTACAAATAAAGAATTTTAATTTCAATTATCGGAAAGGTTTGAGAGTATTACAAAGTTTGACTTCAGTCAAATCTAATATGCGGAGTATATAAAAATGGAGGGCTACTTCATCCATCCGGGTTTTTAGTCCACACCATTTTTTAAATCAAAGTTAATAGCTGGACAAATAAAATTACAGGGGAGCTGGAGACAAAGTTGTGAGAAGGTTTAGAAATCAATACAAAACTTATGCTCTTAGTACCAACGTCGATCCTTCTTTGAGGAAACATTTGGTTCATAGCCAATTGTGTGATAAAATTGCACCAACGTGAAAGACGACTGCGTCTCGAACGCAACCAAGGTGAACTGACGAAGGATATCATCTTTGTGTGAAACAAGCAAAGAGCACTGATGGAAGACAACTTGTTTTTCATTGAAAATCAATCAGCTTCACCATCCGACGCAACCATGAGGCGCAACCATGAGCATCGATAGGTCATCGTGGTGATGCATCATCCATTTGGCATCAAGTTTGGGTGAGGCACCTATGAAGTTCGACAAATCCTCACTGTGGTCTGATTCTTCTCAAGAATCAAGCTCGAGGAAGGAAGAACCACGTGGCGAGGACAAAGGAGGCGGAACAACAATGGCCATCCAATTTTGTGCAGTTCCACTAAAATTGAGGAAGACATGCCCGGTATGGAGACACGCATCGTTGTTTCCAAACATACAAAAAGGGTTAGCAACGACATCTCCAATCATATTTGTCCAACGGCACATTATTTACGTTGTTAATTATATACACAACAATATTAACGTACAACATCTCTTGTTTGCGCACGCCCGCACCACATCGCCACGGCCGGTCCCGACCAACCCGAACCCTCTTCATCACCCGCGTGTGCTTCCCTTGAAAGCGGCGATGCCGCATTCATGCCCGCCAGAGCGGACGCGACCTCTCACCGGGCCCGGCATTGAAGCGGGCGCGCGCCAAGAGAGCGTCGCCAGCGCCGCTTCGGTGCACGCGCTGCTCCGCGTTCAAAGGTCACAATAGCGGCTACAACATGCATGTAAAATGTTCTTGGGAGTCCGTGCTACAGCTAGCTGTCCTCCCCCAACTCGTCAATCTCTTCCAGTAGTGCTAGTACTCCATGGCGCGATCCATCAGACAAGCAGGCGGGAAAGTTATCGTGTACTCGGTTTGCGGTTAGTGGCATGCCGAGCGACCGTGTGGGGTCGAGCGTGGAGGAGGGTGAGACACGAACACGACAGACGTGATTTAAACATTGGTTTTGCTCGATGGCGCGATCCAACGGAACGAAACGTTGTTTTCTCTCCGTTTCCGTTTTTTCTCCGGAAAAACAGAAACTTTCCACTCCATTTTCATTCCTATTCCAAGGTTGCCCCGTTACAACATTCCATCAAATACAAAGGAAAACTAACACGCATGCTAATGCATCTCAATGATTCATAGATCATAGCCAATATTTACTTCACAACTAAAGAAAAAAGTTGTGAGAGCGTGTACGAAAGAAAAACTACTGATGGGGTCACTATGACTTAAACCCTAAACCCTAAACATGATTTAATTCCCTGGCCTGGTAGAACCAGTCGAAGGAAAGACGGATGGCACCACTACAAAAAAAAGACACATCCGTGACATTTTGGGCCGAACGAAAAAAATTTCTGTCATACATATGACACTTCTATGACGATAATTGTGACAGAACCTGGTATCATCATAGATGTGGTGGGCTCCTACTTCTATGACAAAAAATCATGACAGAAAATGGGATTTTCGTCCTGGGCGGGCCGGAGACGCAGCTGCATGACATTCTTTGGGCCGTTCATGACGAAAAAAACTGTGGTAGAAGTGATGGGTAGGAAAATTTCGGGGAGTTTCCGGTTATGGTGGGAGGTCGGGGGCCGAGCGATGCGCGTTTCTCTCGTACACGTACGCACGTGTGTGCGAGGCGTTGGCTCTAACTGAACCCGAGCGAGACGTTGGGCTCTAATCGAACTGGCGATTGACCGCAGGATACGCGTTATCGAACCCGAGTGATCGATCGATGGCTGTTAATCGAACCCGATGGAGCGATTCTTCGCTCTGCTGCTAATCAAGCCGATCGATTGGATGAGCAGGAGTGAGTGTTGCGGGGGGGTTGGATGAGCGATGGCGGTGGCGTTGCCTCTGGATGAACAGGACCCGTGGTGTGGAGGGCTGGATGAACAATAGAAGGTGGAGGGTGGCCGTGGAGGGTGGTTGAACAGGACCCGTGGTGTGTAGGGTTGGATGAAGTGAGCGGTGGAGGGTGCTGTGGAGGGTGGTTGAGCATGAGCGGTGGAGTAGCGCGGTGGAGGCAGGATGAGCAGGAGCCCGTGGAGGCTGGAGGAGGTCGACGGTGGAGATGAACAGTATCCCGTGGAGTCCCGTTTTGCGGTACGCCACACCCCTCCCGATGACCAGGACCCCGTTTCGACCGTAGGAGGTCCGTTTCCTCCGTTTTGCGGTACGCCACACCCCTCCCGATCAACAGGACCCCCGTTTCGACCGTAGGAGGTCTGTTTCCTCCGTTTTGCGGTACGCCACACCCCTCCCGATCAACAGGACCCCCATTTCGACCGTAGGAGGTCCGTTTCCTCCGTTTTGCGGTACGCCACACCCCTCCCGATCAACAGGACCCCCGTTTTGACCGTAGGAGGTCCGTTCCCTCTGTTTTGCGGTACGCCACACCCTCCCGATCAACAGGACTCCATTCCGAACGTAGGAGGTCCGTTTACTCCGTTCTGCGGTACACCAGGCCTCGTTTCCATCGCCTGTTCCGTCCAAGCCGGTTGGCTCCCACGCGTTCCGTTGCCTCCCGATGAACGCGACGCATTCCGTTGCCTCCCCATGAACACGACGCATTCCGTTGCCTCCCCATGAACACGACGCATTCCGTTGCCTCCCCATGAAAACGACGCATTCCGTTGCCTCCCCATGAACACGAGCCCTCGCCGTACGTATGCGCGACTAGGCATTCGAGACCCCGCCCGTATGTACACATATGTGGCCGTATTTTCTTTCTTGCACCCTGGCCGCTGTACGTACGTGTACATGCTACGTGCGCGCCTCTACTACGACACGTGCACGCCTCTAGTACGACACGTGTGCGCCTCTACATCGACCAGTATGTACGTACACGTTCGCGACCAGGATGACAACGCTACGTACTCTTCTACCAGGTGGGTCCCTGCTATGTCTTGAGCTTGCGTTGGTTTTCCCCGAAGAGGAGAGGATGATGCAACACAGTAGCGTAAGTATTTCCCTCAGTTTTTGAGAACCAAGGTATAAATCCAGTAGGAGGCCACACGCAAGTCCCTCATACCTGCACAAAACAATAGCTACTCGCAACCAACGCGATTAGGGGTTGTCAACCCCTTCACGGTCACTTACGAGAGTGAGATCTGATAGAGATAATATTTTTGGTATTTTTGATATAAAGATGCAAAATGAAAAGTAAAAGGCAAAGTAAAACAAAGCAAGTATAAAAGTGATGGAGATTGATATGATGAGAATAGACCCAGGGGCCATAGGGTTCACTAGTGGCTTCTCTCAAGAGCATAATTATTCTACGGTGGGTGAACAAATTACTGTTGAGCAATTGACAGAATTGAGCATAGTTATGAGGTTATCTAGGTATGATCATGTATATAGGCATCACGTCCGTGACAAGTAGATCGAAACGATTCTGCATCTACTACTATTACTCCACTCATCGACCGTTATCCAGCATGCATCTAGATTATTAAGTTAAAAATAGAGTAACGCCTTAAGCAAGATGACATGATGTAGAGGAATAAATTCATGCAATATGATAAATACCCCATCTTGTTATCCTCGATGGCAACAATACAATACGTGCCTTGCAACCCTTTACATCCTTTGGGTAAGGACACCGCAAGATTGAACCCAAAGCCAAGCACTTCTCCCATTGCAAGAACTACCAATCTAGTTGGCCAAACCAAACGGATAATTCGAAGAGACTTGCAAAGATAACTCAATCATACATGAAAGAATTCAGAGAAGATTCAAATAATATTCATAGATAAGCTGGATCATAAACCCACAATTCATCGGTCTCAACAAACAAACCGCAAAAAGAAGATTACATCGAATAGATCTCCACGAGAGAGGGGGGGAACATTGTATTGAGATCCAAAAAGAGAGAAGAAGCCATCTAGCTACTAGCTATGGACCTGAAGGTCTAAAGTAAACTACTCACACTTCATCGGAGAGGCTTTGATGATGATGTAGAAGCCCTCCGTGGTGGATGCCCCCTCCGGTGGAGCTCCGGAACAGGCCCCAAGATGGGATCTCCGGATCTGAGGAAGTTGCGGCGGTGGAATTAGGTTTTGGCTCCTGTTACGATCGTTTGGGGTGCGAGGTATATATAGGAGGAAGGAGTACGTCGGTGGAGCTTCGAGGGGCCCACGAGGCAGGGGTCGCGCCCTAGGGGGGGGGGGCGCTCCACCCTCGTGACCGCCTCGTGGCTTTCTTGACGGAGGGTCTAAGTCTCCTGGGTCTTATCTGATGAGAAAATCACGTTTCCGAAGATTTCATTCCGTTTGGACTCCGTTTGATATTCTGTTTCTTCGAAATACTAAAAAAAAGGCAAAAAACAGCAAATCTGGGTTGGGCCTCCGATTAATAGGTTAGTCCCGAAAATAATATAAAAGTGGAAAATAAAGCCCATTATAGTCCAAAACAATAGATAAAGTAGCATGGAGCAATCAAAAATTATAGATACGTTGGAGACGTATCAGGCATCCCCAAGCTTAATTCCTGCTCGTCCTCGAGTAGGTTAATGATAAAAAGAGAATTTTTGATGCGGAGTGATAGTTTGGCATAATTTAAATGTAAATCTTCTTAATCATCGTATGAATATTCATATCCGAAAGATTCAAGACAAAAGTTCATAGTGACATAAAAATAATAATACTTCAAGCATACTAATCAAAGTAATTATGTCTTCTCAAAATAGCATGGCAAAACAAAGTTCATCCCTACAAAATCATATAGTTAGGCTATGCTTCATTTTCGTCACACAAAGATGTTCCCAACTTATATACCCCCGATGACAAGCCAAGCAATTGTTTCATACTTAAATAATCTCAAACTTTTTCAACCTTCACGCAATACATGAGCGTGAGCCATGGATATAGCACTATGGGTGGAATAGAATATGATGATGGGGATTGTGTGGAGAAGACAAAAAAGGAGAAAGTCTCACATTGACGAGGATAATCAACGGGCTATGGAGATGCTCATCAATTGATGTCAACATGAGGAGTAGGGATTGCCATGCAACGGATGCACTAGAGCTATAAATGAATGCTTAACAAAAGAAAACTAGTGGGTTTGCATCCAACTTGCTTGCTCACGAAGACCTAGGGCATTTGAGGAAGCCCAT
This sequence comes from Aegilops longissima, assembly GCA_021605205.1. Lineage (NCBI taxonomy): Eukaryota > Viridiplantae > Streptophyta > Magnoliopsida > Poales > Poaceae > Aegilops > Aegilops longissima. The sequence goes on along the minus strand of CM038678.1, from coordinate 84,585,918 downwards.
CGTAGGAATATACAAGCCAAGTTCTATAATGAAAAATTCCCACTAGTATGAAAAACACAACTTATGAGACTCACTATATGAAAAACATGGTGCTACTTTGAAGCACATTATATGAGACTCACTATATGAAGAACAAGGTGCTACTTTGAAGCACAAGTGTGGAAAAAGAGATAGTAACATTGCCCTTTTTATTTATTTTCTTCTTTTTTTGGGCCTTTCTTTTTTTCTTTTTGGCCTTTCTCTTTTTTTTATGTGGGCAATGCTCTAATAATGATGATCATCACACTTGTATTAATTACAACATAAGGATTACAACTCGAAACTAGAAGAAGGTATGACTCTATATGAATGCCTCCGGCGGTGTACCGGGATGGTGCAATGAATCAAGAGTGACATGTATGAAAAATAATGCATGGTGGCTTTGCCACAAATACGATGTCAACTACATGATCATGCAATGGCAATATGAAAAAAGTAAGGTATGTCATGATGATGATGAACGGAACGGTGTAAAGTTGCATGGCAATATATCTTGGAATGGCTATGGAAAGTTGCATGACTCTCTATCATGAAGATCATGGTGCTACTTTGAAGCACAAGTGTGGAAAAAGGATAGTAGCATTGTCCCTTTTTCTTTTCTTTTTTGGGCCTCCTTTTTTATTTGGCCTTTCTCTTTTTTTATTGGGACAATGCTCTATGAATGATGATCATCACACTTCTATTTATTTAGAACTCGATACTAGAACAAATTATAACTCTATATGAATGCTTCCGGCGGTATACCGGGATGGGCAATGAATCAAGAGTGACATGTATGAAAAATTATGAACGGTGGCTTTGCCACAAATACGATGTCAACCACATGATCATGCAAAGCAATATGACAATGATGAACGTGTCATGATAAACGAAAATGGTGGAAAGTTGCATGGCAATATATATCGGAATGGCTATGGAAATGCCATAATAGGTAGGTATGGAGGCTGTTTTGAGGAAGATATAAGGAGGTTTATGTGTGAAAGAGCGTATCATATCACGGGGTTTGGATGCACCGGCGAAGTTTGCACCAACTCTCAAGGTGAGAAAGGGCAATGCAGTGCATCGAAGAGGCTAGCAACGGCGGAAAGGTAAAAGTGCGTATAATGCATGGACTCAACATTAGTCAAAAGAACTCATATGCTTATTGCAAAAATTTAGAATTCATCAAAAATTAAGTACTACGCGCATGCTCCTAGGGGGATAGATTGGTAGGAAAAGACCATCGCTCGTCCCCGACCGCCACTCATAAGGATGCACAAGCCAGGTACACTTCATGTTTCAAATTTGTTACACAACTTTAACTATACGTGCATGCTACGGGATTTGCTAACTTCAACACAAGCATTTCTCAAATTCACAACTACTCAACTAGCACGACTTTGATATTATCACCTCCATATCTCAAAACAATTATCAAGCGTCAAACTTATCTTAGTATTCAACGCACACAAAAGAAAGTTCCACATATCTTGAATACCAAGTATATTAACTTTAAGGAAATTACCATGCTATTAACGACTTTCAAAATAATCTAAGTGAAGCATGAGAGATCAATAGTTTCTTTAAAACAAATCCACCACCGTGCTCTAAAAGATCTAAGTGAAGCACTAGAGCAAAAATTATCACGCTCAAAAGATATAAGTGAAGCACTATGAGCATTCTATCAAATTCCAATTCATGTATGGCTCTCTCAAAAGGTGTGTACAGCAATGATGATTGTGGTAAACTATCAATCAAAGACGCAAATAATACAAGACGCTCCAAGCAAAACACTTATCATGTGGTGAATAAAAATATAGCTCCAAGTAAATTACCGATGGAAGTGGACGAAAGAGGGGATGCCTTCAGGGGCATCCCCAAGATTTGACTTTTTGGTACCCTTGGATTATCTTGGGGTTTCCATGGGCATCCCCAAGCTTAGGCTCTTTCCACTCCTTGTTCCATAATCCATCAAAAAAATTCACCCAAAACTTGAAAACTTCACAACACAAAACTCAATAGAAATCTCGTGAGCTCCGTTAGGGAAAGAAAACAAAATACTACTTTAAGGTACTGTAATGAACTAATTCTTTATTTATATTGGTGTTAAACCTACTGTATTCCAACTTCTCTATGGATTATAAACTATTTTACTAGCCATAGATTCATCAAAATAAGCAAACAACACACGCAAAACAGAATCTGTCAAAAACAGAACAGTCTGTAGTAATCTGTAACTAACGCGAACTTATGGAACTCAAAAATTTCTATAAAAATTAGAAGACCTGGAAAATTTGTTTATTGATCAGCAGCAATTGGAATCATTATTTTATCACGTTCTGTTGATTTTTAAAAATTCGGGCACTAAGCGCAAAGTTTCTGGAAATTCCAGCAAGATCAAATAACTATCATCCAAGAAGATCCAATAGGTCTAGCTTGGCACAAACACTAATTAAAACATAAAATCACATCTAAACAGAAGCTAGATGGATTATTTATTCATCGACAGAAAGGAAATATATTGGGCTGTCTCCCAACAAGCGCTGTTCTTTAAAGCCTTTTTAGCTAGGCATTAAGATTTGTAATGATGCTCACATGAAAGACAAGAATTGAAGGACATAGAGAGCATCATAAAACACGTGACAAACACATCTGAGTCTAACATACTTCCTATGCATAGGCATATTATAAGCAAACAAATTTGCAAGGCAAGCAAAAACTAGTATATGCAAGGAAGAACAAAGAGACGATAGCAATCTCAACATGACGAGATGTAATTTAATAAGATAAAAATTTCTACGACCATATTTTCTTCTCTCATAATAATTACATGTAGGATTATAGGAAAATTCAACGAAATAGCTATCACATAAAATATTTTCAACACGATCCACATGCATGCAAAGTTGACACTCTTCCAAGATAGTGGGATTAACATTAACTAAAGTAATGACCTCTCCAAACCCACTTTCAATAATATTGCAAACACTATTATCAATCTCATATTCATCACGGGGCTTAAATAAATGTTCAAGATCAAAAGAAGAATCACCCCAATCATGATCATTGCAACAAGTAGTAGACATAGCAAAACTAGCATCCCCAAGCTTAGGGTTTTGCATATTATTAGCATGATTGACATCAAGAGAATTTATAGTAAAATCATTACAATCATGCTTTTTATCGAAGGAACTACCAAGTATGGATGCAATAGCAACGATCTCATGTTTAACATAAGGAACTATAGCAAATTCATCTTCATAAATATTGGCATCATGGCCACAAGAATAGCAAGCATCATGTTCATCAAGGGATATTTCAATCAAATCATCGAAATCATCATTATCTATAGATTCATGCATATCATTATTTCCTTCCAAAGCAACGGTCATTCTCTCAATAAATTCTTTGACATAGACATTATGAGCATAGTTTTCATAGCAATATTTAAGTATGTCGAAATTTTCAGATCGTAGAGAGTAATATCATACTTTTCAATCAAAGAAGCAACTTCATAAGCACCCTTAAAAGCAACAAATTCTTCAATTTGTTCGATATCATAGTAACTATAAACACCCTTTGCATAAGAAGATAAGATTTCATTTTCATTAAACTCACATAGGTAAGGAAGGTGTGTTTTAGGGTTCTTAGAGCAACAAGTAAAATCATAAATTTCACAAAGATTCCAAGCATAACACAACAATCTGTTTATTTGACTCCATAAGAGTCTCCCTTTTTTAGACAAACGGTGACGCACATAATGAGCATGCTCATCTAAAGATTTCCCATCAACTAGGCTAGTTGGGGTTTCAAAGACGAAAGATAAGGATCAAGATGATCCAAGTAGAACACTTTAAGTGGATCCATATCAATAGATTTTCAGCGAGAGAAGATGCAAGCATAAAGAAGGCACAAGGAAACACAAACAAAGATACATACGGGAAGAAGGCGAATGAAAAAGAGAGGGCGAATAAAATGGCAAGGGTGAAGTGGGGGAGAGGAAAACGAGAGGCAAATGGCAAATAATGTAATGCGAGAGATAGGGATTGTGATTGGTACTTGGTATGTTGACTTTTGCGCAGACTCCCAACAACGGCGCCGTAAATCCTTCTTGCTATGTCTTGAGCTTGCGCTGGTTTTCCCAAGAGGAGAGGATGATGCAGCACAAGAGCGTAAGTATTTCCCTCAGTTTTTGAGAACCAAGGTATCAATCCAGTAGGAGGCCACGCACAAGTCCCTCGTACCTGCACAAAACGATAGCTACTCTCAACCAACGCGATTAGGGGTTGTCAATCCCTTCACGGTCCCTTATGAGAGTGAGATCTGATAGAGATAATATTTTTGGTATTTTTGATATAAAGATGCAAAGTGAAAAGTAAAAGGGAAAGTAAAACAAAGCAAGTATAAAAGTGGTGGGGATTGATATGATGAGAATAGACCCGGGGGCCATAGGTTTCACTAGTGGCTTCTCTCAAGCGTTTAAGTATTCTACGGTGGGTGAACAAATTACTGTTGAGCAATTGACAGAATTGAGCATAGTTATGAGGTTATCTAGGTATGATCATGTATATAGGAATCACGTCCGTGACAAGTAGATCGAAAAGATTCTGCGTCTACTACTATTACTCCACTCATCGACCGCTATCCAGCATGCATCTAGAGTATTAAGTTAAAAACAGAGTAACACCTTAAGCAAGGTGACATGATGTAGAGGAATAAATTCATGAAATATAATAAATACCCCATCTTGTTATCCTTGATGGCAACAATACAATACGTGCCTTGCAACCCTTTCTGTCACTGGGTAAGGACACCGCAAAATTGAACCCAAAGCCAAGCACTTCTCCCATTGCAAGAACTACCAATCTAGTTGGCCAAACCAAACGGATAATTCGAAGAGACTTGCAAAGATAACTCAATCATACATAAAATAATTCAGAGAAGATTCAAATATTATTCATAGATAAGCTGGATCATAAACCCACAATTCATCGGTCTCAACAAACACACCGCAAAAAGAAGATTACATCGAATAGATCTCCATGAGAGAGGGGGAGAACATTGTATTGAGATACAAAAAGAGAGAAGAAGCCATCTAGCTACTAGCTATGGACCCGAAGGTCCGAAGTAAACTACTCACACTTCATCGGAGAGGCTTTGATGATGATGTAGAAGCCCTCCGTGGTGGATGCCCCCTCCGGCGGAGCTCCGGAACAAGCCCCAAGATGGGATCTCGTGGATACAGGAAGTTGCGGCGGTGGAATTAGGTCTTTGGCTCCTGTTCTGATCGTTTGGGGGTACGTAGGTATATATAGGAGGAAGGAGTACGTCGGTGGAGCTTCGAGGGGCCCATGAGGCAGGGGGTGCGCCCTAGGGGGGCGCCCTCCACCCTCGTGACCGCCTCATGGCTTTCTTGATGGAGGGTCCAAGTCTCCTTGGTCTTATCTGATGAGAAAATCACGTTTCCGAAGATTTCATTCCGTTTGGACTCCGTTTGATATTATGTTTCTTCGAAATACTGAAAAAGGAAAAAACATCAATTCTGGGCTGGGCCTCCGGTTAATAGGTTAGTCCCAAAAATAATATAAAAGTGGAAAATAAATCCCATTATAGTCCAAAACAATAGATAAAGTAGCATGGAGCAATCAAAAATTATAGATACATTGGAGACGTACCAGTCCCGACTGTCAGACACTTCCTTGCCTGCGAAGATGTAGCTGGTGGGTCCCAGCAGTCAGGGGGGGCGAATCATTTTGTTTTTTTGCCCGGACGCACTTCCTTGCATGCGAAGGTGTAGCTGCTGGGTCCCAGCAGTCAGGGAGGCGAATCATTTTTTTGCTCAGACGGACTTCCTTGCGTGCGAAGTTGTAGCTGCTGGGTCCCAGCAGTCACAGGGTGAATCATTTTTTTGCCCGGACGCACTTCCTTGTGTGCGAAGGTGTAGCTGGTGGGTCCCTGCAGTCGGGGGCGAATCGTTTTTTTTTTCGGACGCACTTCCTTGCGTGCGAAGATGTAGCTGGTGGGTCCCAGCAGTCAGGGGGCGAATCGTTTTTTTGGACGCACTTCCTTGCGTGCGAAGATGTAGCTCGTGGGTCCCAGCAGGTCGGCTAATCATTTTTTGCGAAATACGGTGGCCCGTCCGGTGGGTCCCCGCTATCAGGTGGAGGAGTAATTATTTTGCGTGTAATAAGGAGGCACTTCCTTGCGACTGCCGTGGACCCAGCTGTCAGCCTCTCCACGTAGATGTCCACGTCCGATGGAAGTCGTTCCTTGACCACGTTGACCACGCCGCGCCGAGAGCACCACGGCGGTGGACGACGGCGAGGCCTAGGAAGGGTACGACGCGGAGCCGGGGAATACGCGGCAGTGGATGCACACGCGGAGAGGAGTACGAGGGTTCACTGGTTCGGCTGCGCTGCCGTCGCCGCAGAATAACAGGGGGTGTTGGTGAGTGGAGGGATGGCCTGGCCAGCGGTGGGAGTAGTAGGGGGCGGTGAGGCCTCCGCGGCAGCATAGCCGGCCACGGGAGGCAGGAGCAGGCGACACGACCGGCGCTGCTTTGGGCAGCTGGAGCAAGAAGACCAGAGGTTGAAGAAGCGCGACGGCCGTTGGATGGACATCGTACGGTCACTGCAGCTAGAATCGTTTATATTGACTAAGTTGACAAAGCCCTTGGTACGTCAACTTAGTAGGCCCACAGTGTTGGGGAACGTAGTAATTTCAAAAAATTTCCTATGATCACGCAAGACCATGGTGATGGCATAGCAACGAGAGGGGAGAGTGTCTGTCCACGTACCCTCGTGAGACCGAAAGCGAAGCGTTATAACAACGCTGTTGATGTAGTCGACGTCTTCACGATCCGACCGATCCAAGTACCGAACGACGGCACCTCCGAGTTCTCGCACACGCTCGCTCGATGACGATCCCGGACTCCGATCCAGCAAAGTGTCGGGATGAGTTCCACAAGACGACGGCGTGCAGGACGATGTTGATGCTCCACCGACGCAGGGCTTCGCCTAAGCTCATGACGATATGACTTCTCCGCGCAGGGCTTCGCTTAAGCTCCGCGACGATATGACCGAAGTGGAATATGGTGGAAGGGGCACCGACACGGCTAAGGAAAGATCCGTAGATCAACTTGTGTATCATGGGGTGCCCCCTGCCCCGTATATAAAGGAGCCAAGGGGGTGCGGCCAGCCTTGGGAGGCGCTGCCGAGGAGTCCTACTCCCACCGAGTAGGACTCTCCCCCTCCTAGTTGGATTAGGATTGGAGGAGGGAAGAGGGAAGGCGCCGCCCCTCTCCTTGTCCTATTCGGACTAGAGGGGAGGGGGCGCGCAGCCCACCTGGCCGCCCTTCCTCTTCTCTCTTATGGCCCATTAAGGCCCATAGACCTCCCGGGGTTCCGTAACCCCGGTACTCGATAAATTCGATTTCACTCGGAACACTTCCGATGTCCAAATGTAGGCTTCCAATATATCAATCTTTATGTCTCGACCATTTCGAGACTCCTCGTCATGTCCGTGATCACATCCGGACTCGAACAACCTTCGTGCATCAATACTTATAAACTCATAATGAACTGTCATCGAAACGTTAGCGTGCGGACCCTACGGGTTCGAGAACTATGTAGACATGACCTAGAACCATTCTCGGTCAATAACCAATAGCGGAACCTGGATGCCCATATTGGTTCCTACATATTCTACAAAGATCTTTATCGGTCAAACCGCATAACGACATACGTTGTTCCCTTTGTCATCGGTATGTTACTTACCCGAGATTCGATCGTCGGTATCCAATACCTAGTTCAATCTTGTTACCGGTAAGTCTCTTTACTCGTTCCGTAATACATCATCTCACAACTAACTCATTAGTTGTAATGCTTGCAAGGCTTAAGTGATGTGTATTACCGAGAAGGCCTAGAGATACCTCTCCGACAATCGGAGTGACAAAACCTAATCTCAAATACGCCAACCCAACAAGTACCTTTGGAGACACCTGTAGTACTCCTTTATAATCACCCGATTCGTTGTGACGTTTGGTAGTACCCAAAGTGTTCCTCCGTAAACGGAGTTGCATAATCTCATAGTTATAGGAACATGTATGAGTCATGAAGAAAGCATTAGCAACATACTAAACGATCAAGTGCTAAGCTAACGGAATGGGTCATGTCAATCACATCATTCTCCTAATGAGGTGATCCCATTAATCAAATGACAACACATGTCTATGGTTAGGAAACATAACCATCTTTGATTAATGAGCTAGTCCAAGAGAGGCATACTAGTGACTATCTGTTTGTCTATGTATTCACACATGTATTATGTTTCGGTTAATACAATTCTAGCATGAATAATAAACATTTATCATGGTATAAGGAAATAAATAATAACTTTATTATTGCCTCTAGGGCATATTTCCTTCAGTCTCCCACTTGCACTAGAGTCAATAATCTAGATTACAAAGTAATGATCCTAACACCCATGGAGTCTTGGTGCTGATCATGTTTTGCTCGTGGAAGAGGCTTAGTCAAGCAGTCGCAACATTCAGATCCGTATGTATTTTGCAAATCTCTATGTCTCCCACTTGGACTTGGTCCCGAATGGAATTGAAGCATCTCTTGATATGCTTGGTCCTCTTATGAAATCTGGATTCCTTTGCCAAGGCAATTGCACCAAGATTGTCACAGAAGATCTTCATCGGTCCCGATGCACTAGGTATGACACCTAGATCGGAAATGAACTCTTTCATCCAGACTCCTTCATTTGCTGCTTCAAGCAGCTATGTACTCCGCTTCACATGTAGATCCCGCCACGACGCTTTGTTTAGAGCTGCACCAACCGACAGCTCCACCGCTTAATAAAAACACGATCCGGTTTGCGATTTAGAATCGTCCGGATCAGTGTCAAAGCTTGCATCGACGTAACCATTTACGAATAGCTCTTTGTCACCTCCATATACGAGAAACATATCCTTAGTCCTTTTCGGTATTTCAGGATGTTCTTGACCGCTGTCCGATGATCCACTCTGGATTACTTTGGTACCTTCCTGCCAAGCTTACAGCTAAGCATACGTCAGTCTCGGTACACAAGCATTGCATACATGATAGAGCCTATGGCTGAAGCATAGGAACATCTTTCATTTTTCTCTATCTTCTGCTGTGGTCGGGCATTTGAGTCGACTCAATCTTACACCTTGTAATACAGGTAAAAACCTTTCTTTGCTCGATCCATTTTGAACTTTTTCAAAACTTTATCAAGGTATGTGTTTTGTGAAAGTCCAATTAAGCGCCTTGATCTATCTCTATAGATCTTGATGCCCAATATGTAAGCAGCTTCACCGAGGTCTTTCATTGAAAAACTTTTATTCAAGTATCCTTTTATGCTATCCAGAAATTCTATATCATTTCCAATCAATAATATGTCGTCCACATATAATATTAGAAATGCTACTGAGCTCCCACTCACTTTCTTGTAAATACAGGCTTCTCCAAAAGTCTCAGATAAACCCATATGCTTTGATCACACTATCAAAGCGTTTATTCCAACTCCGAGAGGCTTGCACTGCACCATAAATTGATCGCTGGAGCTTGCACACTTTGTTAGTACCCTTTGGATCGACAAAACCTTCTGGTTGCATCATATACAACTCTTCTTCTAGAAATCCATTCAAGAATGCAGTTTTTACATCCATTTGACAAATTTCATAATCATAAAATGCGGCAATTGCTAACATGATTCGGACAGACTTAAGCATCGCTACGGGTGAGAAAGTCTCATCGTAGTCAACCCCTTGAACTTGTCGAAAACCTTTCGCAACAAGTCGAGCCTTGTAGACAGTTACATTACCATCGGCGTCAGTCTTCTTCTTAAAGATCCATTTGTTTTCAATGGCTTGCCGATCATCGGGCAAGTCAACCAAAGTCCATACTTTGTTCTCATACATGGATCCTATCTCAGATTTCATGGCTTCCAGCCATTTTGCGGAATCTGGGCTCACCATTGCTTCTTCATAGTTTGTAGGTTCGCCATGGTCAAGTAACATGACTTCCAGAATAGGATTACCGTACCACTCTGGTGCGTATTTTACTCTGGTTGACCTATGAGGTTCAGAGCAACTTGATCTCAAGCTTCATGATCATCATCATTAGTTTCCTCACTAATTGGTGTAGTTGTCACAGAACCATTTCTTGTGATGAACTACTTTCCAATAAGGGAGTAGATACAGATTATCTTATCAAGTTCTACTTTCCTCCCACTCACTTCTTTCGAGAGAAACTCCTTCTCTAGAAAGGATCCGAATTTAGCAACGAAAATCTTGCCTTCAGATCTGTGATAGAAGGTGTACCCAACAGTCTCCTTTGGGTATCCTATGAAGACACATTTTCCGATTTGGGTTCGAGCTTATCTGGTTGAAGTTTCTTTACATAAGCATCGCAGCCCCAAACTTTAAGAAACGACAACTTTGGTTTCTTGCCAAACCACAGTTCATAAGGCGTCGTCTCAACGGATTTTGACGGTGTCCTATTTAACGTGAATGCGGCCGTCTCTAAAGCATAACCCCAAAACGATAGCGGTAAATCGGAAATAGACATCATAGATCGCACCATATCTAGTAAAGTACGACACGACGCTCGGACACACCATTTCTCGTGGTGTTCGGGTGGCGTGAGTTGCTGAAACTATTCCACATTGTTTCAAATGTAAACCAAACTCGTAACTCAAATATTCTCCTCCACGATCAGATCGTAGAAACTTTATTTTCTTGTTACGATGATTTTCCACTTCACTCTGAAATTCTTTGAACTTTTCAAATGTTTCAGATTTGTGTTTCATTAAGTAGATATACCCATATCTGCTCAAATCATCTGTGAAGGTGAGAAAATAACGATACCGCCAAGTGCCTCAACATTCATTGGACCACAAACATCGGTATGTATGATTTCCAACAAATCAGTTGCTCGCTCCATAGTTCCGGAGAACGGCGTTTTGGTCATCTTGCCCATGAGGCACGGTTCATAAGTACCAAGTGATTCATAATCAAGTGATTCCGAAGCCCATCAAGATGGAGTTTCTTCATGCATTTTACACCGATATGACCTAAACGGCGATTGCCACAAATAAGTTGCACTATCATTATCAACTCTGCATCTTTTGGCTTCAACATTATGAATATGTGTATCACTCTCGTCGAGATTTAACAAGAATAGACCATTCTTCAAGGGTGCATGACCATAAAAGATATTACTCATATAAATAGAACAACCATTATTCTCGATTTAAATGAATAACCGTCTCGCATTAAACAAGATCCAGATATAATGTTCATGCTCAACGCTGGCACCAAATAACAATTATTTAGGTCTAAAACTAATCCCGAAGGTAGATGTAGAGGTAGCGTGCCGACCGCGATCACATTGACTTTGGAACCATTTCCCACGCGCATCGTCACCTCGTCCTTTGCGGTGCTCGTCTATTCCGTAGTCCCTGCTTTGAGTTGCAAATATTAGCATGAACCAGTATCAAATACCAGTGCTACTACGAGCTCTAGTAAGGTACACATCAATAACATGTATATCACATATACCTTTGTTCACCTTGCCATCCTTTTATCCGCCAAATACTTGGGGCAGTTCCGCTCAAATGTCCATCGCTTGCAGTAAAACACTCGATTTCAGGCTTAGGTCCAGACTTGGGTTTCTTCTCTTGATCAGCAACTTTCTTGCTGTTCTTTTGAAGTTTCCTTCTTCTTCCCTTTGCCCTTTTCTTGAAACTAGTGGTCTTGTTGACCATCAACACTTGATGCTCTTTCTTGATTTCTACCTCCATGCTTTTAGCATCGCGAAGAGCTCAGAATTGTCTTAGTCATCCCTTGCATATTATAGTTCATCACGAAGCTCTTGTAGCTTGGTGGCGTGATTGGAGAATTCATCAATGACACTATCATCCGGAAGATTAACTCCCAGCTGAATTAAGTGATTGTTATACCCGGACATTTTGAGTATGTGCTCACCGTGTAACTATTCTCCTCCATCTTGCAGCTATAGAACTTATTGGAGACTTCATATCTCTCAATCCGGGCATTTGCTTGAAATATTAACTTCAACTCTGGAACATCTCATATGCTCCATGACGCTCAAAACGTCGTTGAAGACCCGGTTCTAAGCCGTAGCATGGCACATGAACTATTGAGTAGTCATCAGCTCGCTTTGCCGACGCTCACAACTTCGCTCAAGATCTGCGCAGCAGGCTCGTCACCCGGCGGTGCTTCGGGACGTAATTTTTACGTGCAGCAATGAGGATAATCCTCGTTACGGACCCAGTCCGTGTAATTGCTACCATCATCTTTCAACTTTGCTTTCTCAAGGAACGCATTAAAATTCAATGGAACAACAGCACGAGCCATCTATCTACAAGAAACATAGACAAGCAAAATACTATCGGTACTAAGTTCATGATAAATTTAAGTTCAATTAATCATATTAAAAACTCCCACTTAGAGACATCTCTCTAGTCATCTAAGTGAACACGTGATCCAAATCAACTAAACCATGTCCGATCATCACGTGAGACGGAGTAGTTTCAATGGTGAACATCACTATGTTGATCATATCTACTATATGATTCACGCCGACCTTCGGTCTCCGTGTTCGAGGCCATATCTGTTATATGCAAGGCTCGTCAAGTTTAACCTGAGTATTCGCGTGTGCAACTGTTTTGCACCGTTGTAGATGGACGAGAACTTATCACACCCGATCATCACGTGGTGTCCGGGTACTACTGAACTTTGGCAACGGTGCATACTCGTGGAGAACACTTCTTGATAATTTTAGTGAGAGATCATCTTATAATGCTACCGTCAATCAAAGCAAGATAAGATGCATAAAGGATAAACATCACATGCAATCAATATAAGTGATATGATATGGTCATCATCATCTTGTGCTTGTGATCTCCATCGCCAAAGCACCATCATGATCACCATCGTCACCGGCGCGACACCTTGATCTCCATCGTAGCATCGTTGTCGTCTCGCCAACTATTGCTTCTACGACTATCGCTCGCTTAGTGATAAAGTAAAGCAATTACATGGCGTTGCATTTCATACAATAAAGCGACAACCATATGGCTCCTGCCGATGTCGATAACTTCGGTTACAAAACATGATCATCTCATACAATAAAATATAGCATCACGTCTTGACCATATCACATCACAACATGCCCTGCAAAAACAAGTTAGACGTCCTCTACTTTGTTGTTGCAAGTTTTACGTGGCCGCTACGGGCTGAGCAAGAACCGTTCTTACCTACGCATCAAAACCACAACGATACTTTGTCAAATAGACTCCATTTTAACCTTCTCAAGGACCGGGCGTAGCCACACTCGGTTCAACTAAAGTGAGAGAGACAGACACCCGCCAGTCACCTTTAAGCAACGAGTGCTCACAGTGGTGAAACCAGTCTCGCGTAAGCGTACGCGTAATGTCGGTCCGGGCCGCTTCATCTCACAATACCGCTGAACCAAAGTATGACATGCTGGTAGGTAGTATGACTTGTGTTCTACTCGTGCATATGACATCAACGCATAAAACCTGGCTCTGATACCACTGTTGGGGAACGTAGTAATTTCAAAAAATTTCCTACGATCACGCAAGACCATGGTGATGGCATAGCAACGAGAGGGGAGAGTGTCCACCCACCCTCGTGAGACCGAAAGCGAAGCGTTATAACAACGCGGTTGATGTAGTCATACGTCTTCACGATCCGACCGATCCAAGTACCGAACGCACGGCACCTCCGAGTTACGCACACGCTCGCTCGATGACGATCCCGGACTCCGATCCAGCAAAGTGTCGGGATGAGTTCCACAAGACGACGGCGTGGGAGCGATGTTGATGCTCCATCGACGCAGGGCTTCGCCTAAGCTCGCGACGATATGACTTCTCCGGCGCAGGGCTTCGCCTAAGCTCATGACGATATGACCGAAGTGGAATATGGTGGAAGGGGCACCGACACGGCTAAGGAAAGATCCGTAGATCAACTTGTGTATCATGGGGTGCCCCTGCCCCGTATATAAAGGAGCCAAGGGGTGCGGCCAGCCTTGGGAGGCGCGCTGGAGGAGTCCTACTCCCACCGGAGTAGGACTCTCCCTCTCCTAGTTGGATTAGGATTGGAGGAGGGAAGAGGGAAGGCGCCGCCCCTCTCCTGTCCTATTCGGACTAGAGGGGAGGGGGGCGCAGCCCACCTGGCCGGCCCTTCCTCTTCTCTCTTATGGCCCATTAAGGCCCATAGACCTCCCGGGGTTCCGTAACCCCGGTACTCGATAAATTCGATTTCACTCGGAACACTTCCGATGTCCAAATGTAGGCTTCAATATATCAATCTTTATGTCTCGACCATTTCGAGACTCCTCGTCATGTCCGTGATCACATCCGGACTCGAACAACCTTCGTGCATCAATACTTATAAACTCATAATGAATCTGTCATCGAAACGTTAAGCGTGCGGACCCTACGGGTTCGAGAACTATGTAGACATGACCTAGAACCATTCTCGGTCAATAACCAATAGCGGAACCTGGATGCCCATATTGGTTCCTACATATTCTACTGAAGATCTTTATCGGTCAAACCGCATAACGACATCGTTGTTCCCTTTGTCATCGGTATGTTACTTACCCGAGATTCGATCGTCGGTATCCAATACCTAGTTCAATCTCGCTACCGTAAGTCTCTTTACTCGTTCCGTAATACATTATCTCACAACTAACTCATTAGTTGTAATGCTTGCAAGGCTTAAGTGATGTGTATTACCGAGAAGGCCTAGAGATACCTCTCCGACAATCGGAGTGACAAAACCTAATCTCGAAATACGCCAACCCAAAAAGTACCTTTGGAGACACCTGTAGTACTCCTTTATAATCACCCGATTCGTTGTGACGTTTGGTAGTACCAAAGTGTTCCTCCGTAAACGGAGTTGCATAATCTCATAGTTATAGGAACATGTATGAGTTATGAAGAAAGCATTAGCAACATACTAAACGATCAAGTGCTAAGCTAACGTAATGGGTCATGTCAATCACATCATTCTCCTAATGAGGTGATCCCATTAATCAAATGACAACACATGTCTATGGTTAGGAAACATAACCATCTTTGATTAATGAGCTAGTCCAGTAGAGGCATACTAGTGACTATCTGTTTGTCTATGTATTCACACATGTATTATGTTTCCGGTTAATACAATTCTAGCATGAATAATAAACATTTATCATGGTATAAGGAAATAAATAATAACTTTATTATTGCCTCTAGGGCATATTTCCTTCACACAGGTCAGCTTCCGAAACGGTGCACCCCAGATGTCAGGGGGAGGAATCATTTTTGGGCGGGTGAAGCTAGAATATCCGAGATTGAAGAAGAAGCACGACATCCATTGGATGGAAATCCAACGGCCACTGCTGCTAGAACCGTGTGTTGACTATAAGTTGACAAAGCCTTGCATACGCGTCAACTTTGTTTTTTTAGGGGACACGTCAACTTAGTAAGGCCAAAAGTGTGTGGCAGAGAACTTATAGCCCATTTGAGATTTGTAAGAATGTGTAGCCCATTTTGAATTCTAATGGAATTTACTACAGCTAATTTACAGTTTGTTAAAAGTACAGCCCATTTCAACCAACCGTTCAAAACAGAATTCAATAAAATTTCCCACACTTTGATGGGATCCGAGTATTTTTATCCCGAAATTTCTAGTCAGATTATATACAATTTCAATATAAATTTATATTACGTAAAAATCCAACAAAACATTGCGCTCACAACAATTAATGAAATTAAAATTTTCAATATTCCAAAAATAATATTTTATAAAGTAATCACTGTTTGGTGCATTTTTTTATAGTTACTACCCAGTTTTTATAATTACATCCAATTTATTATTTCTTGAAGCCCATTTTCTTGTTAAGCCTAATGCATCCCTCCCAGGAAAGATTTGCAGCCCAGCGGGGCGGATAATAACAACTTGACCTTGCGTGGGTATTCCTAAAAAAAAGTATAGCTGGGCTAGCCATTTTCAGCTTGAAAAAAATTAATATGTGGGCTGGATATCTGGCCTGGGCTGCACGGGCCACAGCCCGCCCAGTTAATACCTGCAGCAATGTTTTCGTTGTTGTTCAGAGGAGAAAAATTAATATCTGGGGTAAACATCAAAAAACTTTGCAGTGCTCACACCTCAAAAACACAAATACTGCTCGAGCTGCTTGGTCCCAGCTGTCGGCCGCTTCTTGTGCAATTCTCTCGTTTATTCACTACTCCCTCCTTTCCAGTTTATAATGCTCAATTCAAAAATCTCACCAATCAAGGAAGATGGTGAGTGGTGGAATACCTTTTGTAGTTTTGCAAAAGCACCTAATTAATGCTCTTGTTATCCTCAAAAAATTATGTTTATCAATGCATTAATTGCAATGCATGCATGCATAAAGTACATGCATTGGTCAATTTTCTCTTAATACTTGCATGCAATGATTTAATGCACCTTGGAATATGAACATGTGATGGAAAACAACCAAATTGAGCCTTATAAAATGGAAAAACTAAAATTTTGTGATAAGCCCTTTAAACCGGAAAGGAGGGAGTACATAGGTTGACAATGGTGTGGGACCGTGATGTCGTGAAACCAGGAGGAAGCAAATATATATATATATATATATATATATATATATATATATATATATATATATATATATATATATAATAAGGAGGCACTTATGCACGTGAGTCTATGGATCTGTGGGTCCCCATTGTCATCCTATCCAAGTAAAGTCATCTCCTCGCTGCTGCTTCCGCCAAAGCTTGGCGTCGGCCACCCCGCTTCCCGGTGCAGGCGATTGCTCCGCCTTCAAACGACACAAGTGTCGTCCGTCCGTCCATCTGCCACACACATTAATGATACGCGGTTGCCGAGGCGGCTACTCCGGTGCCACACGTCCGTCCCTCCGCCCGCCCACCATTGCTATATAAACTGCTGCGCAGGCCCTAGCCGCAGTCATCCGCATCCGTTCCCTTTCTCCTGTCCACACCACTACTACCCACCATGGCTTCCTCGCGCTCCAGCGCTCTTCGGGACGGGCGGACGACGGACTACAAGGAGATGGCAGCCATTGCTGCCGACCGGCTGGCCGTCACGCAGCCGGAGGAAGACGACGTCCTAATGGAGAACATGGTAGTCGACGATCCGGCACCAACCCCCTCCTCCGCGCCATCCTCGCCGGTGCATTGCACCATGACCATCGGCGAGGCCCGTGCCCAATATATGGAGAGGGTGAGGCCGATGCGTGAGGAGCAGTTCCGGGAGGCGCAGGCCGACGCCGCCTACAACCACCATCTCTTCCAGGAGCACCGGCAGGCGGAGGAGCAGATCGCCGCGGAGCGGGCGGAGCAGGAGGCGCTGCTCGACTCGTACCGCTCCGCCCGCAAGGTCCCCCTCGAGCGCTGGCGGTACCGCATGCGGGTGGCGGAGGCTGCAGCTGCCTACAAGGAGGCTAGCAAAGAGGGTGATGAAGCGGGCGAGGCGCTGTTTGGCAAGACCGAGGACGAGGCAGAGGACAATGCCGGCTCCGACGAGTCCCCGCTCCGCTGGCGTCGACGACGCCCTGCTCCGCCGAGGCCCCGCGGCGCCAATTACGAGGCAGAGGACACCGCCAGCTCCGCCGAGGCCCCGCCCCGCCAACAACGAGGCAGAGGACATCGCCGGCTCAGCCGAGGCCCCACCCTGCCGGCAACGTGGGGGAGGATTTCCACCGCTCCGCTGAGGCGCCGCCCGCTGGCAACGAGACAGAGGACATCGCCGGCTCCACCAAGGCCCCGACCCACTGCCAACGAGGCCACGCCACACAGAAAACGAGGAAGAGTAGAACACGGTAGGTCGCCGCCACTCGGGTCCAAGTAAGGCCACCGCTGCTAACCTCCGGTTGAAGCAAAGCTAGGCGGGTTGATCATTGATGGACGGTTAGCTTCTTGGCAGCGACGTGGAGTCCGAGAGCTGCGCTGGAGAAGAACGCTACTTCTACTTAACTGCTGGTGCAGTTGGCTAACTGACACATGGGCCCAACAGGCCACATGGCAGTTACGCAACTGCACCTGCAGTTAAGTCACTGAAGCTTCTGTTCGGCTCAGCGGGACAGAGGTGGGTAGCTTCGGTTAATTAATTATACCTCCAGCGCACCCCTTTTTAGTTTTTTTTTCGAAAAGGAGGATGACCCTCGCCTCTCAGATCCGGGAGATGCATGCGGCCACAAACACCCCTTTTTAGTTGAAGAATGTATGAAATGTAATGAAATCCGACCGTGTATGAATGAATTTATTTCGATTAGTTCGAATTCCTGTATCACTGGCATTGGATGAACATGCAAAACAATACGTACTAGCATTATTCCTAGGGTGATCACCACGTTTGCAGCAGTTTCACATGTACTTCCTCCGGTCCTTTCTAGTCCGCATACAAGTTTTATCTGCAGTCAAAGTATCTCTACTTTGACCAATCTTATACAAAAAGTATGCACTTTCACAATGTGCTAAGTAAAAGGAAAGTATGAGTACAAAGAGTTTGAGCAGCTTTTTAGCGATTTGTACATTGCAATCAAACACACAGGCACGGCAATTCATAGAGAACATTCAAAACAATCGATGATTATGCATCTCAAGCGACTCACATGTTAGAGGCAATATTTACTTCACAACTAAAGAATAAATAAAAATTGATCGCGCTCTTGACGACAAACAAAAGGCGCCCCATTCAAAAATATCAAACGATATCTTGCTAAAATCAATGAGCAACATTTGACAAGGTTGTCCCATTCCAAAATATCAAATGCCTACGATTGTGGAATGGACAGGGTTTGCCATCAGTTCGGACATTGACATGGCACCTCGTGCTAAATAAACCAACTGTTCTTTTTGTGCAGTTCCACCAAAATCAACCAAATTCGTGCGTAGCTTGTATGATTTCGCCCTTATATGTTGCAACGCCTTGAACTTATGGGCACCTCCTTTGTTGTGGTGGAAATGAATGATTCGATGTATTCATGAACATTTTGTGCAGTTCCCGTTGAAATCAAGCTGAGCACCCCTGTTTGCACAAATACAAAAAAGTGATTAGTATAAAGCAATCTGTACTATGAATTGACAGTTTCAACACATACATGGTCCATGTAGAGCACACTTTTAGAAAAATGGAACTCACCAGAAAGAATCTTAGAACAACATTGTACTCGCGCATCACAGCAAAAAAATGGAGATTTGTCAGTTCTTCTGAGCTAAAGTTAGTTTGGTCTTGTGGGGCTTCTTCATCCTTCCACTGCTCCTTCTGATGAGAAGATAGACAGGGCTTCTTCATCCTGGCCTAATCGGAACTAGTCACTTCACGTACTCCATATTCTTCTTCAGAGGAAGATGATCCCTGTTTGCTCAAAAAAAAGGAAAGGAAATATTTAAAACAACACAGATGAAGCACTTCTCAAGGACAATACCACTTTTTCATGTCAGTATCTAAACAGTAGCACAACACCAATAGAGTTGACAAATCTCAATCATATGGATGAAATCAGTGGGTGAGTACCAACATTTGTCGAGATGATTGTGTAGAGCATACAGATGAAGCACTTCTCCGAACCATCTTTGCTATCTATGGGGTGGCCATGCTTACTATATACTCCTCGATTAGTTTAATGTTTCCAACATCTTCTTGTGCAGTTCCACTAAAATATATGGTATCTTCAAAGAAGATCCTGTTTGCACAAGTAGAGATAATTACGTATGGCATCAAATCGGTGGCAAAACAATTGCTCGCTCCAGCCATAGCAATAAATTAAGATGCAAAACTATATCATTACTTGTGTCATCACAGCCCAAAGGCTTCATTACAGCACCGGGAGTTGATTTTGTTTTCTTCCGCTTGTTCTTCCCTTCATCACTTGGTTCAATAATGCACAAGCTTCGCCTTCAATGTAAGATTTGGCATGTCAATTAGGGAGCACAAGTATAGTACTAAACTTAATTTTCTGATGAAAGTGGCAAAATACAGGCCAACAGTTCTGAAATATCCTTATCTTACCTCAATGGGATATTACGGTGCACATACAGATTGGAAGTCTTGTCTCCATTTGTGCAGTTCACTAAAATCAAGCAACATTTGCATACAAGTAGCACAACATATGAAAGCACACTGCAGAATCATGTGAAAGAAGGCTAGTACTGACCTCTCATGATGCGGAATTCAAACAACTCACAAGAAGAAGATCTGAACCAAATTCTTCTTAACGGATAGGAATTAAGATCTCCTCTTGTGCAGTTCCACTAAGATCAAGCAATCAAGCAACGTTGTCGGTGTGACATTTTGGTTGAACTGCACAAAACACTCTTAAAACAAAAGTTTTTTGTGCAGTGCAACAAAAGGTCACAATGGCAACGAGGTGAAGTAGATAACCTTGTTTACACAGAGGTGCAAAGGAAACAATTAGTGGTCAATAACGGTGGATGACACAGAAGCCGACAAAAAGAAGCATCTTCCTTATCTAAATGGGAAAGAAAGTAAGACAATAGCATTTCTCAAACGGTGGCATTAATTAATATTAACATAGAGATTATATTAAAAATAAAATTCGTTAAACATGTAATTTGCTTTTAAGCGTGGCATTGCATCAATTTTCCAATGCATTATTAGAGGGTGTTTGTTTATGGGACATTTTGGTGTAGGGACTAAAAATACTCCGTGTCACCACATCTAAACCAAACAGAGGGACTTTTGGGACTAAAAGTGGGCATTTGGGACTAAAGAAAGAAGACCCCAGGAGTCTTTTGGGACTTTTTCCAACAGTTTCCCCCGCCACGCATTGCACCTTGTTTCTATTAGTTCATTACTAGGGGTAACATGGTCTTTTATCATGTCATTTAATAACCTCTAGTCCATGTTTAGTCCTCGAACCAAGTAGGTAGGGACTAGGGAGTTTTAACCAAACAGGCCTTAGATTAACAACAGCTAATGAGTTGCACAGACGGTGGACACACCAGCACCATGTGCATCTATCGATGTCTTGTGGTCATGCAGATCTGTTGCAACAAAGAACAAACAACCAAGGAGCATATTTGTGTTGGTCCCAGTTTTGTTATCTTTAGACACCTTTCCCTATGTGAGCGCAGCAAATCTAGTCCTGCTCAAACTCTACAGCCTTGTCCCTTCCTTTCCTTTTTGAACTAGTACTTTCGCCCCTTCCTTTCCTCTTTGAACCACGTCCTAGATTTATGTGGTACAACTTTCCCCACTACTTTCCCCCATTCCTTTTCTCTTTGAACCACGTCCTAGATTCATGCTATACAACTTTCCCCCTTCATTTCCTCTTTGAACCACGTCCTAGATTCATGCTATATACAACTTTTCCCACTACTTTCCCCCACTCCTTTCCTCTTTGAACCACGTCCTAGATTCACGGTATACATGCAGCTAGAGCAATGCATGTGGAGTAAGTAAAATATACCTTAAGGTTCTTGGGGCGTGGTTCGATGAATGCACGGACGGCTGCGAAGAAGAAGGGTCGGAGGCCCTCCCGCGCCACCGCTGGGTGGAAAGTGAACAACAGCGCCGGTAGTGGATTCCCTCCCTCACCGACGGCGACAGTGTTAAGACTCCTTCCCTTCCCGGCGGACGGATCCTGCCGGCTCTTTAAGCAGCAGTGAGGGGAGAGAGAGGCCAACGAAGTCTTGTTTAGATCTGGAGAGGGGGCGAGAGTGTGAAGAGAGCAACTACAAGCGCTGAGGCTCCAGCGGGAGAGGGCGAGAGAGTGTGAAGAGAGCAACTACAAGCGCTGAGGCTCCAGCGTGCATATATATACTGGAGAGAGAGAGTGTGAAGCATGCAAACCCTAGAAAACATTTTGACTAGTCAAAGAATCCTCCTGGCAAAAATTATGCTCAAGTGTAGTTATCGAATCCGTGACCTCAAGTTTGATGAGCGAACAGGCTAACCAGCTACACAACCCTCACGTTATGTTCAACGAGAGGAAAATAACCTTTTATACATTCCTGCATTCGTGTGACAGGCATGCCGTGTTTTTTTTGTGTGTGTGGGAGTCATTAGGATTTCAATCATAATCGTGTCATGTGGCTTTGGTGGTAAGACTATCCATAGTGGTGCAGAAATAATGCAGCCTTAGTCACCTTACCTCTCTCCACGTAGTATGTTGGGTCCCACCAGTCAGAGGGTGAAACAAACAAATTATTAAGAAAAATTAAAAGCGCCATCGGTGTATCTTACTACCTCACACATCTCGCTACTGCTCGGGAACACTGTCCAATTGATCCCTCTGTTCGCTCACGTACTATTTTAAGTGAATCCTTATTATAATATGCACACAAATTTTGGGCACTTGTATTCGACTTAAGTCAGTGTGCCACCGTATCTCGTATACTTACTACTCCCTCCGTCTAGGTGTAATAAGTCATGTTAGAAGGTGCAACGGGACTAAGGTGCATGCGTGTGCGTGTGCGTGTTTAACAGCATGTGTGTGTTAGAGATTGCGACAGATCGACCTACTCCTACAGAGATATGGTGTGTAGTGTACGATTTTATCCGCGAGAGTCGGTGCATCCTCTCGTTTCCGTGCGTGTCCGGTAGGGACATGTGGACAGCTGCCACGCCCGCTCCTGACCAGCCTGGCCCACCCAAAGCCCCTCCATCGCCCGCGCGCGCTTCCCGCCCGAAACGGTCAGCGCCGCTCCAAAGAACCGGTGTCGCATTCATGCCCGGGCAGAGCGGACGCGACCTCTCACTAGCGCAAGAGTGATGGTTGCTTCGTCCGTCCAACTTACTGCTGGTTCTATGTGATTTGACGGCTCATTGGTCTTTATTACAAAGGTGGTAGGACTGCTGGATGTCCCACGCTTTCCGCGAAAGGAGTACTCCCTCCGTCTAGGTGAGTAAGTCATCTTAGGTTGTGCACCGTGACCAAGGAGGAGTGGAAAATGAGAGACATTAATGCTTATTTGCTAATTAATAGCATTGCATGCAATGAACTAACCACTGCATGTCGTGTTGGTAGTCTCAAGTCATTAAAAGCATGCACACCCTTGTCTCTTATTGGTTGATATGTGAAGAAACAAGAAACGAGGTAGAAGTTAATGCACCGCGCCTTAGTATTTTGGGATTATTTGGTTTTCGTAAGATGACTTACACACCTAGACGGAAGGAGTAGTTGATACGTCTCAGTCGTATCTACTTTTCCAAACACTTTTGCCCTTGTTTTGGACTCTAACTTGTATGATTGGAATGGAACTAACCCGGACTGATGCTGTTTTCAGCAGAATTGCCATGGTGTTGTTTTATGTGCAGAAAATAAAAGTTCTCGGAATGACCTGATACTCCACGGAATATCTTAGAATAAATAATAAAAATCTCGCTAAAGATGAAGACCAGGGGCCACACCTGTCCACGAGGTGGGGCGCGCCCTCCCCCCTGGGCGCGCCCCCTACCTCGTGGGCCCCCTGGAGACCCTCCGACGCCAACTCCATATATTGGCTTTTGGGGAGAAAAAATCAAAGAGAAAGAATCATCGCGTTTTACGATACGGAGCCGCCGCCAAGCCCTAATCTCTCTCGGGAGGGCTGATCTGGAGTCTGTTCGGGGCTCCGGAGAGGGGATTCGTCGCCGTCGTCATCATCAACCATCCTCCATCACCAATTTCATGATGCTCACCACCGTGCGTGAGTAATTCCATCGTAGGCTTGCTGGACGGTGATGGGTTGGATGAGATTTATCATGTAATCGAGTTAGTTTTGTTAGGGTTTGATCCTAGTATCCACTATGTTCTGAGATTGATGTTGCTATGACTTTGCTATGCTTAATGCTTGTCACTAGGGCCCGAGTGCCATGATTTCAGATCTGAACCTATTATGTTTTCATGAATATATGTGTGTTCTTGATCCTATCTTGCAAGTCTATAGTCACCTACTATGTGTTATGATCCGCAACCCCAAGTGACAATAATCGGGACCACTCCGGTGATGACCATAGTTTGAGGAGTTCATGTATTCACTATGTGCTAATGCTTTGTTCGGTTCTATATTAAAAGGAGGCCTTAATATCCCTTAGTTTCCAATAGGACCCGCTGCCACGGAGGGTAGGACAAAAGATGTCATGCAAGTTCTTTTCCATAAGCACGTATGACTATTTACGAATACATGCCTACATTATATTGATGAATTGTAGCTAGTTCTGTGTCACCCTATGTTATGATGTTACATGACGAACCACATCCGCATAATTATGCATCAACGATCCGGTGCCTACGAAGTTTTCCATATCTTTGGTTTACGCTTATTTACTTTTCCGTTGCTCTTGTTATAATCACTACAAAATACCAAAACATTACTTTTGTTGTCTTTACTTTTGTTACCGTTACCACCACTATCATATTACTTTGCTACTAAACACTTTGCTGCAGATATTAAGTTTCCAGGTGTGGTTGAATTGACAACTCAGCTGCTAATACTTGAGAATATTCTTTGGCTCCCCTTATGTCGAATCAATAAATTTGGGTTGAATACTCTACCCTCGAAAACTGTTGCGATCCCCTATACTTGTGGGTTATCAGGACCTTTTTCTGGCGCTGTTGCCGGGGAGCATAGCTCTATTCTTTGAGTCACTTGGGATTTATATCTGTTGGAGACTATGAAGAACATGAAAGACGCTAAGACAACAATTTATCCCTCAACTACGAGGGGAGGTAAGGAACTGCCATCTAGCTCTGCACTTGATTCACCTTCTATTATGAGTAAGCAGCGACACCTAAACCTGCTTCTGCTATTCGTTCCGATATGTCGCATGTTATTGATGATGCCACTTCTGCTGTGCATGATACTTATGATGAAACTACTTCTATGCTTGATACTACTGTGCCCCTTGGTGAATTTCTAGATGAACAAATTTCTAGGTCTAGAGAAAGAGAAATTATTGAAACTGAATACAATAATGAAAGTGATGATGAAAATATGCCTGCTATTCCTGAGGGTTATCTTTTTGATGCTGAATCTTCTGCAACTATTTTTGCTTGTAAGGATAGATATGAACTTAAGAGGCTGCTAGTTAAATGGAGTAAGGAATCTCTTGGAGATAGGATGAGACCTGACCCTGCTTTTGCTACTTCACCTATCTGTGTTCCTGATAAGGACTATTATGAATTCTCTGTTGATCCTGATATAATTACTTTGGTTGAATCTGATCCTTTTTATGGCTATGAATCTGAAACTTTTGTGGCACATCTTACTAAGTTAAATGATATAGCTGCCCTGTTTACTAATGATGAGAGATCGCGCTACTTTTATATACTCAAAATATTTCCGTTCACATTAAAGGGTGATGCTAAGATATTTTAATTCTCTTGATACTGGTTGTGTGTGTAGTCCCCAGGATATGATTTATTACTTCTCTGCTAAATATTTCCCTGCTCATAAGAAACAAGCTGCTTTGAGGGATATATATAATTTTGTGCAAATTGAAGAAGAGAGTCTCCCACAAGCTTGGAGGAGGCTTCTCAAGTTACTTAATGCTTTGCCTGATCATCCTCTTAAGAAACCTGAAATACTTGATATCTTTTATAATGGACTAACCGATGCTTCCAGAGATTACCTGGATAGTTGTGCTGGTTCTCTTTTCAGGGAAAGAACACCGGATCAAGCTGAAATTCTATTGAATAATATGTTGACAAATGAAAATAATTGGGCACCTCCTGAGCCAGCCCCTGAGCCAGCTCTTGAGCCAATTACTGAGCCTATTCCTAAACCAACTCCGAACAAGAGAGGTGTTCTATTTCTCAGTCCTGAAGATATGCAAGAGGCAAAGAAATCTATGAAAGAAAAAGGTATTAAAGCTAAAGATGTTAAGAATTTACCTCCTATTGAAGAAATACATGGTCTTAATTTACCGCCTGTTGAAGAAGTATATGATCTCAATTCTTTATTCGCCGAAGAACCTCCTGATCCCGATATCCCAACACAGGTAGTAAAGGTAAATTCTCTCTATAGATATGATAAAGCTGAAGTACCTCCTACTAAAATTGCTAGTCAGTGCTTGGATGAGTTTGATAACTTTATGTTTAAGCAAGATGACTTTAATGCTTATTTTGGTAGACAATTAAAACAGAATACCTTTATGATTAAACGCTTGAGTGATTATATGGCCAATATTGGAGGTGAACTTAAACTTGTTAGCAAACATGCTTCCATGGTTACCACTCAAGTAGAACCAGTACTTAAAGCTCAGAAAGAAGTGCTTGATGAAATGAATAGTAAGAAAAATGATTATGTTGTTAGAGTGGCTACTAGAACTGGTAGAATGACCCAGGAACCTTTTTATCCTGAAGGCCACCCTAAGAGAATCGAGCAAGATTCTCAGAGAAATAATATTGATGCACCTAGTTCTTCTAAAAGGAAGAAAAAGAAAAATGATAGGACTTTGCAAACTTCTAGTGAACCTATTGCTGAACCACCGAGAATCCAAATGATATCTCTATGTCCGATCTTTGAAACACAATCTGTAATGAACATGAACCTAGTGAAAATGTTAATGATGATGTTCATGATGATGCTCAACCTAGTAATGAAAATGATGTAGAAGTTGAACTGGCTGTTGATCTTGATAATCCACAATCAAAGAATCAATGTTATGATAAGAGAGATTTTGTTGCTAGGAAACATGGTAAAGAAAGGGAACCATGGGTTCAGAAACCCATGCCTTTTCCTCCGAAACCATCCAAGAAGAAGGATCATGAGGATTTTGAGCACTTTGCTGAAATGATTAGACGCATCTTTTTGCGTATGCGATTGACTGATATGCTCAAAGTGAATCCTTATGCTAAATATATGAAAGATATTGTTACAAATAAAATAAAGATACCGGAAGCTGAAATTTCCACCATGCTTGCTAATTATACTTTTAAGGGTGGAATACCAAAGAAACTTGGAGATCCAGGAGTACCTACTATACCATGCTCCATTAAGAGAAATTATGTTAAAACTACTTTATGTGATCTTGGAGCCGGTGTTAGTGTTATGCCCCTCTCTTTATATCGTAGACTTGACCTGAATAAGTTGACACCTACTGAAATATCTTTGCAAATGGCTGATAAATCAACTACTATACCTGTCGGTATTTGTGAAGATGTGCCTGTTGTGGTTGCAAACGTTACTATTTTAACGGACTTTGTTATTCTTGATATTCCCGAGGATGATAGTATGTCTATTATTCTTGGAAGACCTTTTCTTAATACCACAGGGGCTGTTATTGATCGCAACAAAGGCAATGTCACTTTTCATGTTAATGGTAATGAGCATACGGTACACTTTCCGACGAAACAACCTCAAGTTCATAGTATCAACTCTATTGGAAATATTCCATCGATTATATTGGGAGGTTTTGAATTTCCTCTCCCTACTGTCAAGAAGAAATATGATATAATTATTATTGGGGATGTCAATATCCCCGTTGAGGTAACATAGTGTTATTCGAAATTTCTCCGGTTCCATGATTATTGGAATGAGTTTGTTAACAAGACTTGATCAACCTTGTTAGTGGATTCTTTTTGATGAGCATGAGACGGATGAAACTAGAAGCACAACCTTCTGTACCCTCTTTATATTTTCTGTTCTTTAGTAGAAATAAAGTAAAATAGTATTTTTTCTGTCTGTTTACTGATTTATCCGTGCAATATAAAAAAATATCCCAAAAATAAAAGTCCTCAGAATGCGATGCCAATTTAATATGATTTTTTCGGGAATATTTGAGGATTTTTAGTGCAAAAATCACCGCGGGGGGAGCTGCCACCTGGCCACTAGGGTGGAGGGCACGCCCTACCCCCCTTGGCACGCCCCCTGCCTCGTGGGCCCATGGTGGCCCCCATCCACTTATCCCTGCACCCATCTTCTTCCTCTGACTCACACAAACCCAAAAAACCAACTCAAGCTCGTGTTCCAGCCACTTTTGTTGCGATTTTTGATCTCCTTGCTCAAAGCACCTCTCACAAAACTGCTTGGGGAGATTGTTCCTTGGTATGTGACTCCTCCATTGGTCCAATTAGTTTTTTTTCTAGTGCTTTATTCATTGCAAATTTGTGCTGCATAGGTGACCAAGTTCTTGAGCTTGCATGTCAAATTTATATGGTTCCAAGTAGTTCTAATGCTTGATATATGCTCTAGGCACTTGTATGAGTAGTTGCTATCAGTTTATTGAAGTTGGTTCACTTTTGTTTGAAGTTACTAAAAATTTCAGAATTATTTTCAGAGAAAACAATATGCTTAGGAGGATGTTCCAAGGTGGTTCTTCAAGGAAGCAAGGTCCCAGGCTTGCAATGCGTGATGCTGACGAGGAACCACCAAGAGACGCTCTTGTGAGGCCCTGTGAATGGCCTTTTGAAAATTTTATGGATCAAGCGGGAATTAAAGAAGAATTTAACGCATATTTGCATACTGCCGGTCTTGAGGACTTTGAAGCTGACAAATGCCCCCAGTATCGTGACCTCACAAGTTCATTTGTGGGGAGGTTTGAGTTTTCATCTTCGCGTAATTCTCCTTCAGTCATGTTTGACCTTTATGACAAATCTTATACCATGGACTTAGAGGATTTCACTCTTGCATGCAAACTTCCATCTTGGGGTAGTATCAGGGATCCCCCTAAATCTGAATATAGAGACTTTCTTGCTAGAATAACTGTGGGGGAATCTAGGGATATAACACAAGCCACTATAGGGAGCATTCACTTTCCTGCTATACATTATTTTGCTCTCTTCATAGGTAGATGCATAAATGCTAAGGATGAAGCATGTCACATGTGTGCCCCTGATCTCAGCATTCTCAAAAGTGCTGTGTGAGGGGACCAATCTTATCATATGGGAGCCATTGTAGCTCGTAGGTTGCATCTTAATAGACATAACGGAGATTTCTTTGGAGGAATTTATGCAACCCGCTTAGCTAATTTTCTTGATATAGACATTCTTGAGGGTGATATGGAGTTACCCCCTACTTATTTAGATTTTGATTCTATGGTTTCCCACCAGTTTGTCGAGAGGACTGGACCACCTCTCCAGTATCGACTAATCTTTAACAAACGGCATGTTGTCCATATTACTCTTCCTGCTCCTACTTCTTTGATTTTCAGACGAGAGGAAGATATATTATTACCAGAGAGGAGGCAGATGAGTACGAGAGGAGAGCGGAGGCGGCTCGACGCCACGCTGCAGCTCAGGAGGCGATAGCAGTTGCATTCATGTTCACACCTACGGGTATCAGCCAGGCTATCCCTGGCAATAGACCAACTTAGGCCAAAAGCCTAAGCTTGGGGGAGTACGTATTTCTCACCAACATTGCATTCATGTTCACACACACTCATTGCTACATGTTGGTGCTCATACTCTTTCACTGTAATATCCATGCTAGTTTATTTTCCTTTTTCCTGCTTTCTTCTTATGTGTTTAATAAACCTTAAGAAAAACCAAAAAAAATTAGTAGTAGTTTATTTTTTTTCCTGCTGTAGTAGTAATAATTAAAAAGAAAACCCAAAATATTTCACGTTCTTCTTTTGCTTGTTGGGAGCTTTCCCGTGTAAATAGTTTTTATTTCTTTTCTTTGGGGGTCAGTAGGAGAAGACCATAATTAAATTGTTGAAGTGGCTCTTATATGCATTATTGTTGATTTAACCAAGAGCCCATATTGCCTTGTCTTCTCCTGTTTATTGAATGCTCACAGATTCTAGCTTAGTCCAATGCACGTGCACTCTTATTATTATTCACACCGTTCGGTCGTGCAAGTGAAAGGCAATTATGATGACATATATGATGTACTGACTGAGATGGGAAAAGCTGGTATGAACTCGACCTCTTTTGTTTTTTGTAAATATGATGAGTCCATCATTCTTGATTCAGCTTATTATGAATAAACATGTTTGCAATGACAACTAGAGATCATAGTTGCTCGTGCCATGCTTGATTAGCTATGAGTTATAATGGTTTACCTTGTGTGCCAACATGCTATTAAAATGGTTATGATGTGGTATGATGGGGTGGTATCCTCCTTTGAATGATTTAAGTGACTTGACTTGGCACATGTTCACGCATGTAGTTGAAACAAATCAACATAGCCTTCACGATATTTATGTTCATGGTGGATTATATCCTACTCATGCTTGTATTCAATGTTTATTAATTTTAATGCATGTTCATGACTGTTGTCGCTCTCTAGTTGGTCGCTTCCCAGTCTTTTGCTAGCCTTCACTTGTACTAAGCGGGAATACTGCTTGTGCATCCAATCCCTTAAACCCCAAAGTTATTCCATATGAGTCCACCATACCTTCCTATATGCGGCATCTACCTGCCGTTCCAAGTAAATTTGTATGTGCCAAACTCTAAACCTTCAAATGAACATTTTGTTTTGCATGCTCGAATAGCTCATATATCAACTAGTGCTGCCCTTATCTTCCGTGTTAGGAGGGTTATTCTCAAGAGGAGTGGACTCCGCTCCTCACTCACGAGAAAATGGCTGGTCACCGGGATGCCAGGTCCCATGCTTTATGCAAACTAAATCAAAATAATTGCAAACAAAACTCCCCCTGGGACCCGTTGAATGTTGGAGGCACTCGTTGTTTCGAGCGAGCCATGGATTGATGCTTGTGGAGGAGGGGGAGTATAAACTTTACCATTCTGTTTGGGAACCGCCTATAAATTGTTTAGCATGGAAGATATGGTCATCTCTTAGTTGTTATGTTGATAATGAAAGTATGCCACTCAAAATATTATTTATCTCTATTTCAAAACCGAGCTATGGCACCTCTAAAAATCCCTGCTTCCCTCTGCGAAGGGCCTATCTATTTACTTTCATGTTGAGTCATCACCCTCTTATTAAAAGCACTAGCTGGAGAGCACAGCTATCATTTGCATTCATTATTGTTAATTTATATCGGGTATGACTATGATTGGATCTCTTTTACCATGAATTACAATGTCTAGTCAGTCCTTGATCTTTGAAGGTGCTCTGCATTTATGTTTTGCGGTCTCAGAAAGGGCTAGCGAGATACCATCTTGTTATATCATATTATGATTGCTTTGAGAAAGTGTTGTCATCCGAGATTTATTATTATGACTTGCTAGCTGATTATGTTACTGATATGAGTAAACATGAGACCTGAGAATTATTGCAAATGTGGTTAGTTATAATATTTGCTGAAAACCTGAATGCTGGCTTGACATAAGTACAACAACAAGAGCGAACAGAGTTTGTAAAAGTTTTTCTTTTTCTCTTTCAGTTTGTCAACTGAATTGCTTGAGGACAAGCAAGGGTTTAATCTTGGGGGAGTTGATTCGTCTCCATCATATCTACTTTTCCAAACACTTTTGCCCTTGTTTTGGACTCTAACTTGTATGATTTGAATGGAACTAACCCGGATTGACGCAGTTTCAGCAGAATTGACATGGTGTTGCTTTATGTGCAGAAAATAAAAGTTCTCGGAATGACCTGAAACTCCACGGAATATCTTAGAATAAATAATAAAAAATCCTTGCCAAAGATGAATACCAGGGGGCCCACACCCTGTCCACGAGGGTGGGGGCGCGCCCTCCCCCCTGGGCGCGCCCCCCCTACCTCGTGGGCCCCCTGGAGACCCTCCGACGGCAACTCCATATATTGGCTTTCGGGGAGAAAAAAATCAAAGCGAAAGAATCATCGCGTTTTACGATACGGAGCCGTCACCAAGCCCTAATCTCTCTCGGGAGGGCTGATCTGGAGTCCGTTCGGGGCTCCGGAGAGGGGGATTCGTCGCCGTCGTCATCATCAACCATCCTCCATCACCAATTTCATGATGCTCACCGCCGTGCGTGAGTAATTCCATCGTAGGCTTGCTGGACGGTGATGGGTTGGATGAGATTTATCATGTAATCGAGTTAGTTTTGTTAGGGTTTGATCCTAGTATCCACTATGTTTCGAGATTGATGTTGCTATGACTTTGCTATGCTTAATGCTTGTCACTAGGGCCCGAGTGCCATGATTTCAGATCTGAACCTATTATGTTTTCATGAATATATGTGTGTTCTTGATCCTATCTTGCAAGTCTATAGTCACCTACTATGTGTTATGATCCGCCAACCCCGAAGTGACAATAATCGGGACCACTCCTGGTGATGACCATAGTTTGAGGAGTTCATGTATTCACTATGTGCTAATGCTTTGTTCCGGTTCTATATTAAAAGGAGGCCTTAATATCCCTTAGTTTCCAATAGGACCCCGCTGCCACGGGAGGGTAGGACAAAAGATGTCATGCAAGTTCTTTTCCATAAGCACGTATGACTATTTACAGAATACATGCCTACATTATATTGATGAATTGTAGCTAGTTCTGTGTCACCCTATGTTATGACTGTTACATGACGAACCACATCCGGCATAATTATGCATCACTGATCCGGTGCCTACGAGTTTTCCATATACTGGTTTACGCTTATTTACTTTTACATTTGCTCTTGTTACAATCACTACAAAAATACCAAAAACATTACTTTTGCTGTCTTTACTTTTGTTACCGTTACCACCACTATCATATTACTTTGCTACTAAACACTTTGCTGCAGATATTAAGTTTCCAGGTGTGGTTGAATTGACAACTCAGCTGCTAATACTTGAGAATATTCTTTGGCTCCCCTTGTGTCGAATCAATAAATTTGGGTTGAATACTCTACCCTCGAAAACTGTTGCGATCCCCTATATTTGTGGGTTATTAGTAGTAGATTACAATTTTCTCAATTCTTACAGCGGAGGAGTGCAAGAGTAGTGGAAACACGCAGACTCAGTGATTACATGGCCCACCTCACACTATCACCGTGCGACACCTAACTCTTTACATAGTACTCCCTCCGTTCCAAAATATTACTAGATGAGTCCCCGCGTTGCCATGAACATGTATATATCTCTGTGCAAAATTATCGATTTCATAGAACTAAAAAAAATCTATAACCGCATGACAAATGTGGTAGCCAAACTAAATAAACTCCCATTATCATTTAGATCATCCCACGTAAGGAAAAAAGATCAGCCAACTCCTCTGCATAATGGGATTATATTTTCTTTTGACATGTTAATGGGACTTAAAAGCTCACTTACATGCATGCTACGGTGCATGCTTGCATGCAGAAATGTTGATGTGATTTAAAACTCACTCACATGCATGTGCCACGGTATTTCTGCATGCTTGCATGTGGCTTAGTCTTGAACCTCTCAACGTCTAGATCAGGGCGGCTATTATGACTGATTTACTTCATCTAACAGCTCGTCAATTTTGATGATGTGGCTCAAGGAGAGGATAGAGAATTCCTAGTAGTGGGGCTAGCTATTACTAGTAGATACGTCTTTGTAGAGATTCCACTAGGTGAACTACATACGGAACAAAATGAATGAATCTACACTTAAAATGCATCTATATACATCCGCATGTGGTTAATGGTGAAATCTCTACAAAGACTTATATTTATGAACGGAGGAAGTACTAGTATAGTACTAATACGTACTGTAATTTATCAGCGAGATAAATTCGTACAATGCTATGAAGCTTCAAGCTCCTGTTACATGTATCTTGCGTCCAAGGTTGCCCGTTGCAACATTTCATCAAATACAAAGGAGACTTAACATGCATGCTATTGCATCTCAATGATTGACATATCATAGCAAATATGTACTCCCTCCGTTCCAAAATAAGTGTCTCAACTTTGTGAAAACTTTAGTACAAAGTTGTACTACTACTAAAGTTGACACTTATTTTAGAACAGAGGCAGCTAAAGAAAAAAAAATGATCCATGCAATCCCTAGCCCTTGAACCGTGAACCCTGACCAGGCTTCAATTTGCTGGCAACGTTCGAGCTTCCTAATAAATGAAGTTTGCAACCTTTTGACCATCGGATCATTTTGTGCAGTTTCACCAAAATCGAGATGAGTATCCCCGTGGCAAAGAAATTGAAGAAGCGTGATTAGAATAAGATTACTAGGACTAGTTGATGAGACATAAACTCATCACAAATCTGAGACGTAGAAGCCGTAGAGGTATCGGTATGTGCGGGGCAAAGAAGTAGAGAAATATCCACAGGGAGTGATGTGGGCAACTGGAGCAGTGGTGCAAGCCAGCTGTAAAGGGAGTTGTACCTGAGGGACGTAGCTCAACCTTGAGGACGACGGCGGGAGGCGGCAACTGCCCACGTCGCAGAAGTGAGCAAGGGACGAAGGCAACCTCACCGTCTTTGTGAGAGAGAACAGCGGGGACCCCTGATCGGGACGTGCCGACAGTGGGTTTTCACCGTCGGCGACGGCCACCGCATCTACACTAAGCATCCACCCCTTCCCCAAGCAGACGTGATCCGCCGAGATGTTAGAGATGTGGCCACAGTCGTTTTGTGCGAGGGAGTGTGAAGAGAGCAACCCCAGCAAGCAACCGCGTAGGCTATCCCTTCCTGACTATGTATATAGTGGAGCGGTTTCCTTTTCTCTCCATATGAACCTATCATATTGCGTACGTGCCACTAAAGAAAAAAATATTTATAAATGACGCGGCACCTACTACTCGTTCTCCTATAACCTTGCGCTTGGCATCTCCAAAATATTAACCTTGCGATTGGCTCTTCGCCTCTTCGGGAAGTCGAGCAATAATGGTAGTGCAGTATATATCGTTCTGGCTATATGAGACCGAATGAATTGCTGCACGTCCACCACGTGGGCGAGGGTCGAGGGGCAAGGGAGAGTGCTACTACATACGGAGTAAAATGAGTGAATGTACACTCTAAAATACGTCTATATATATAAGTGTTTGGAGTATGTACTAGTAGTTCATATTGAAATCTACTAAAGGACATATATATTCCAAACAATATGATATAATCTCTATAACCAAGGTAGTAGGGACGAGGAGTAAGCGGAGGAGTAGTAAATTTTTCTCCTCGTCCTGCGAGCCACCAGCGCATGGGCGAGGGAGGAGCAAGCTTCACCTCATCCTGCGAGCCACCGCGCCCTGCATGGGGAGACGGCGACTAAGCAAGCTTCTCCATGTTCTGCGAGTTGACGGGACACATCAAAAGTACTCCGATGTATAGAGCCTTGCCTCTAAGGTAGGCCCCACATGGTTTGCCTCTTTTTTAATTTAACATAACGCATCAAGTGCAATTTGTTTGTTCACCCGTGGTAGGCGATCCTCCCTCCACCAAGTGGATAACATTACCGTGCCAAATTACCACGTGGGCTGCCTTTTCATCTGAAATGAGCTCCACTTGTGTACCCGCAGTGTGTGGTTGGGAAAGAGGCAGTACGTGCGCCGTGCATGCACCTCTTCTCTTCGTGCACGTCCCCCACCTACGTGGGTGTGTGTGAGAGATACAAACCGCGTTAAGTGAGAGTTTTTGTTTTGTGGTGGGGGTGGGGGTGGGGTGGGGTTGATTTCGTGAATTATTTGTGGGAATATGTGTCGATGACATCTCAAACAAAATTTTGCATGCAATTTGTGTGAAATGGAGGCCTATCCATATCATACATAGAGGGTCGGGCAATCCACGAGAAGAGAGGGAAGGGTCATAGCTATCGATAGAGTCGAAGAGAGGATCAAGTGGGTGGGTGCGAGATCGATGAAGAGAGCCATCGAAATTGTGTGTGTGTGTGTGTGTGTGTGTGTGTGTGTGTGTGTGTGTGTGTGTGTGTGTGTGCAAGTCAAATATATAGGGCGACTGGCCTACCGGAACGTTAGAGGGCACATGTCAAGTTTGTGTGTGGCAGGGAGACATGAGTAGAGCGCTTGATGTATCGGTGTGTGTGGGGGGAGGGGTAGGCAGAGGCCTAACTATGGAGGTAGAACGACTTGTATATGTTTTCAGAAGGAGAGACCCATCTATGTCTTGAGGGAGATCGGTCGACATCCATACATAACTGAAGGACGGGAAATTTGATGGGACAGAGAGAGAGAGAGAGGAGAGAGAGAGGGAGGGAGAGGGGTAGAGTGCTGGATGGGTGATGGAGTTGCTTCTCGGAGATGTTGGGAGAGGCCTACTAGACAAGCGAGGCTGGAACTACAATGTTATCAATAAGAGTGGGGATGTGTTTACGTGTGTGCTGCATGCGTGATATATCTGTCAGGACGCATCCATGGATGATGAAGGGGAACCATGTGTTTGGTAAGCAAACCTGAGTAGATCGGTAGATCAATTGTTGTTTGTCGGAGGAAGGGAGAGACACAACTAATGAGGTAGATCGATCGATGTGTGGGTAAAAACAAGTTATCAGGACCTAGCTGGCTATATGTATAGTGAGAGATCGGTCGGTGTACGTCCATTTGTTAGAGGCAAATAAGGCCCAGCGAGACGGATAGACAGAGAGAATGGAGCTAGGAGGTGGTGCGAGAGGCCCAACTACTAGCTAGATAGGGGGAGGAGTGTGCGGTTGTGAGATTGATGAAAAGAGGGGCGAGAGTTTACACGTGTCTGACCATATGAGAGACACGAGGCAAGGACACATAAAGGAGGAGATTGAAGTTGTGTGTGTATGCTGTAGGCAGGCATCGCTGGTGAGGTTTATCGATCGGTGTGTGTCGGAAAGGATTTGTGGAGACTCTGGGAAAACGACCTAAAGAAAAAAATGAATGTGCCCGGTGGATAGAATGCCGAGGGAGGGGGAGGGCGAGGAGGGCGTGTGCATGCATGAGAGAAAGTTAGTGG
Source organism: Aegilops longissima (assembly GCA_021605205.1). Classification (NCBI taxonomy): domain Eukaryota; kingdom Viridiplantae; phylum Streptophyta; class Magnoliopsida; order Poales; family Poaceae; genus Aegilops; species Aegilops longissima. The sequence goes on along the minus strand of CM038678.1, from coordinate 84,549,136 downwards.
TAGCTACAAAGGTTAGAGGATTGTGTGGGTGTAAGAGACTAACAAAGATCATAATTTGATATGAAAGCGGATTCATATATTTGAATAAGAGACCATAGTGTTTTGAACATTGCATGCATGAATATAGCGGTGATACACGTGCTGTGCACATGTTATACCATAATGTGATAATGCATGGCATTTGCAACTCACAGCTAAATGCCGAACAATCTAAACCATACTATACATCAAACAATCTCACATTTTATTTGAATTTGTGATAATGTGTGGCGTTTGCAGCTTACAACTAAATATCGAGCAATCTAAACAATACTATATATCGTACATTCTCACATTTTATTTGAATTTGTGGTAATGTGTGGTGTTTTCAACTCACATCTAAATACTTGTAGGCCTAGGGGGCGGGGCACCATACATAATGTGATAAACACATTATACATACGAGACATGGTTTAGATTATGAAGATCTAGCTAGAGCTAGAAATGTAATGTGATTTGAAATCAAAATAAAGTGGATTCAAAAAATCTAGTTCAAGTTCATATAGTACACATAGTTCATATGTAACTCGAGACGAATCATGTGGTGTGCTGTGAAGATAATACACAAACGATGGTTTAACTTTACAATAATGATGATTGTAGATCTTATTAAAACAGAGAAACGAATTCAAATGCTTTGACTTCACAACAATCATTACTGTAGATCTTATTCAAATTTAGTTCATATTGAAGCGGTAGTATATACGTTTGGAATGCACTAAAACGTTCATTTGAGTAGTAGGTTGCGTGCATTATACACGTAGCAGAATATTTTAATTGAACATAACATGAATTCAAAGTTTTGAATGACATTTGTAGTGCGCATTGATTTGGTACAATACACGTTAGGCTTGTCCGGAAATTTCAACCCGCGCCTTGTTAGCCCAAAATATTTAAGATATATCTTTGTCTCGTTGTGCTCCGACAACTCCCTCCATCTCAACCCGCGCCTTGCTATTCCGAAATTACAACGCGCGCGCAAACTCCCACCTCCTGTGAAATCCCGACACGCAAAATGCCCGTGGTACCCCTGAACCGAAAGAACCTCCTCAAATCGGTGGGGGGTACTTTCGTAACTTACCCCACATTTCGGACAAGCGCGTCTCTAAGCCATGGTTCCCCACTGCCATCCCATCCGCCCACCCATTCATACACGAGGCCGCGAAAACCAGCGACGAAACCCCACACCCTGCTCCGTCCGCCACCCAGCGGAGCCTCTTCCCGACGGCGTCGTCCACAT